>LUCH01017741.1:0-26038 GCA_013368495.1 Paragonimus heterotremus
CCATCGTCTTCCTGGCGTTCGGAGCTTGCTCTTTTATTCCAAAATACTGCCTGTGAGTAACATACTACTCATGAGTAGTATACTACTCACATTGAAACTGTCTGTCATACAACACAGTGACGTGCACGATGCCTAAAACTAGGGATGCGATGTCAACCTGGTTTCCTATCAGACTCTTTCTTTGAGAAGTCGATCATTACTCTATTGAAGCTGTTTGAAGAGGGAAATGCTATTGGAGATCACGGAACAGAGACAGTTGAACTGCAGCAACACAGCAGGGGAGTGGTCACAATGTGAAGATGCTAATGTCAAGATGAGAAAACCGTTTCTTTTGACCACCTAAAGGCGATGAATGGAATAGTGTCCTAGAACAAGTGCAACATCATTATTGACAGTGAAAAATAACAAAAGAAATGAAAATGACCACAACTATCGACAAGGAATTACCTACACCTATGTCTAGCCTAACGTCCTGAGGAACCTAACCAGCCCCCAATTTAATTATTTGTCGTGTACAGTTCAAATCACAATGTCACACAGCCTCTGAAGGAAGTGAACACAATGACTGTTATGTGCTTATAAGTTTTAATTTCTAGAAGGAAATGATCGTTTGCTACTATTCCTAAAATTCTTTTAAAAAAAAAAACAAAGTATAACGATCCTGATAGAAATCTCCACAGAAACTCGTTTAATTATGAGAAGTTCCTTTTTGCTTCAGAAATACTATAAGTTAGATTGTGTAATCCCTTAAAAAACTTCAACTTTATTTATAAAATTCGTACAATTTCATTAAATGGCACACTTCGTAGCTTCCCAAATATCACAGGACAATTTTCTATGGCTGAACGAAAAAACTCATGTCATATTCTCAAGGGACACAATAACATTTTACATTCGAATATTTCAGATAGTGAGCACATGCTGTGAAAATGTTGAAACATATTCACTAAAGCATGAAATGCAGAATGTTTGACCTAAGTTTCCGAAATCAGCTCCATTGGTTTCTTGTCTCATCATTTTCATACCGACAACCATCCGAGACAATAAAGAAAGTCCAAAGTAAATTTCTTAAGGTCTACTGTAAACCTACAATTTAGGATATCAACTTAGGGTTTCTATACTGAAGTCGTTCCGCAGTCGCATGACGCAAATTATTCCATAAACGTATTTATTGAATGATAAAGTTAGATGAATGGTATTGTCTATAATTTTCACATCTGAAGACTTTCAATTTTTGCATCCCAGTCTTCTGTACGAATAATTTCTTATATCCCAATAAAGAATTGAGGCTCAAGCCCATAAATTCCCAGTGAGTCCGTAAAGGAGATAATCTCGAATCACAATTAGAGGAAGACGAACGGCGTGTTAATTGAACTACGAATCACGTGACCAAAAACGTAGTTTAAAGTGGTCTCTAGATAATTCGACTATCGACATTTCACTAGCGTCGTCCAAAAGAACGTTAATATGAGTGTTGTTCTAGTAAACAATATTTTGCGGCTAAAAAAAACAATATGACCTGAATACATCCACATTTAGCAAACAACATAGACTTCTCTAAACGGACCGTTGCAATTGGAAACATTACGATAATATTATGGTGAAATCGTTTTCTAACGAGAAAAAACACAATAAACTGTTAAACAGTAAGAAATCCTTAAAGACGCTAGTCAGATTTCACAATCAAAGAACCGTGAACAAAGCTAACACTGGCAAGGATATGTACTACTGACGAGCTCTAATGAAAGCGAAACTCAAGTCTACTGCCTCTTTTCGAAAGGGGCCGACTGGAACGTCTATGGGAATGCGACAGCTGCGATCAATTGTGGGTGATGTTCAATCCATATGAAAACCAAAAGCACCTACTACTCATGAGTTACGCCAATAGTGTCCGAAAGTTTTGCGATAAAGACTCCGTAAAGAACTGAAGATATCTTGTTAATTTGTTTTTATGCAATTCGACCTTATAAGAGATACGACAATGGGTACACGTGAAAATGACATTTTCGTCTGAATTACAGCGCAGACTTTAGGATCATTTGACAAAACGCTCCCCCTGAAATCATTAGAAGGAATATAATAAAGGCTACCCTCGTTAGTCTGAAAGGAGGCTTCAACCTTGCAAACAGAAATCCTTTTGCAGTATTGTCAGACTGAACGAAGTCTTCTGCAACAACATGAAAGGTATCAATCAAGCGCAAGTTCTCAATCGTACCAATAAAAACAATGTGAAATAGCACAGCTCTAACACTGATCAGAATAGCCACATCATTTCTAGCATCCACATAGGTGACCACATGCCCCAAATCGCCCAAACTCACAGTGAATTCGGCCCTCAAATGTCATACATATTCTTCTCCCCTATCCACATGAACATGTGCGTTCAAGAAGAAGCAGTCAGCAATTAATCAAATCCTTGAACACGAGTATCAAGATAAAAGAATACAAAACACGCAATCGGTACACTCTTGTACAACAAAGACGCTCGTTAAAAGTATACACGAATCAGAAAAGAGATCGAACGCCAACCGTTCTCTGAGAGAAGCAGCAGATGACTACCAGCACACGTAGAACCAATTCAAAAATGACTTGTAAACTGGGAGCACTAAGAACATCAGGTGGCAATAACTCAACCCTTCAAAATGAAAACTGAGGGAAAATATGACTCAGCTGATCGAGAAAGAAGGTCAGGCAACCTTTGGAAAAACCAGTAAAATAACAACCAATGTACTTTTGAACAGAATTAGAGTACAATCAGTGCGAAAAATATAATATCCGAGTGGAAAATTCGTCACAAAAGGAAGAAAACATACAGGCGACAATATTTCACTCACTGCTCCCGTACACGGCGGATTTACACTAAGATTCATCATGAATATAAGTAAAATCATCATTCGATGAGAGTGTATCACAGGTGTATGCCCAAGAAATTGAGAGAAATGCTAACCAGAACACGTGCAATAAGGACGGATAAATCGGTTACAATTGGAAACAATCAGGTGCACACAAACGCTGGGAGATTATACATCAGTTATGGAAGAAAGAGCGGACGAAACGGTAGAAGAAAGTATGTCATTATTCCACATCTGACTTCCGTATTATCTCCACTTTCCACTCTAGTGACCAAATTCCGCAGTCATTGTCCTACAGCATGAAAACAAAACAAGAGAGTGGAGAACAAGATGTTCGCGAACAAACGATGAAACCAACGATGAACCAAACAACTTATTGACTGCGTGAGGTGTGCAGCCATTATGAAGAGTACACAACCTACCATTAGGATTACACAGGTATGTACGTAAGTGTTAGTATGCCATAAAAAACATGAGCCTACTATGAATCTCAGATAGATTGTTTCGGCCAATTAGTATATCTTTCGGCTGCGTTCGTTTAGGTCGATAACAGATGGTGTATGTTGGCCACTAAAAATGCAATATCCGGGCAGACTAAACTGTTGATGACTAAGAGATTACAATCTTGAAGGCGCACACTCCAACTGACAGCAATCAAACTAATAGTTAGCAAAGTTACCCAACAGCAGTAACCCAGTGCTCACTAGTCCATTCAGCACAACTTGAACAATATATCACAGCCTGCAGAAAAAGTGGCAATAAACATTACGATAACCATCTCGGAAAATATGAGCAAATGTACATATGATGGAATACTACTGTCATCTGCAGCTAAATGGTTCAGATCAATGTGAATGCTAACATACTTCGCTGACCCCTTATCGCATTGTCCCTTTGTTAGTTATTCACGGTGACACACGGATCAACTTCAGTACACACTCGTGAACACGAAAATTACCAAGACTTGTCTGTTTCATATAGATGGCGAGACCATGACTCACCGAATAACCAGCTAAAGACCACACCTGTTGCCATTAAAACTGTCAATGATGCAACTGTCAAAAAGGAAGCTTAATCATGAGCGCAACGGCTCAAAGGTAGATGACTGACTGCTACTAAAGAAGCGCTTAACGGTGTACTTTATCAACTCCCTAGTACATATTGAACTAGTACGCTGATCTGGACCTCTACTGCTTGATGCAATCCTACGCGCGTCGACGTCGTTTGGTAACTGTCAAAATGGCGGCAGCAGTGTACAGTAAAATTTGTTCTCTAAGTTTACATAACTGTCTTTCTTGTAGTTGTCGACTACTATACTGTTCGACCGATTATTCATACTGGTCCAATCCAGCTGAAGCACAAAAACGATATCCTCTGAGTCTCTGTTCAATGTTTCACGATACCCTGGCAGCCAGACTTCTATCAAGAAACCTCCCGAGGAAAAAGCTGCACATCACCTCTTTATAGCACTCCACATCTGCACTAGTTATGGAGTGAGCAAGGAGATGCTGCGCAGCTATCAGATCACTACATTTAGAATACTGCCCTTCGTCATGGGGAAGTACTGAAAACTGACGTTGTGACCTGCCCATGCTACGGGAGCGTCATGTTTGACCTTTGAAGTATCAGAGGAATGACGCCACAGACAGCTGAAAAGTGTATGAGAATGTCAGGAATTCGATCAACCACGAAGTGATATTCAATTCATATTAATTTAAAAAAAACCTACAACTTACCAGTTCTCCATTTTCATATACAGAAACAACCGGAATACTAACTACTCACGACCGCTACGTTTGAGGCCTCATCAGTAGTCGATATGTGAGAAAATTCTATGCTACTCATAAAATGGTCAGTAGTATCATTTAAAAGCATGCAAAATTGAGATTCAGACGACAAGCGCTAAACAGCACACTGAAAACAATCCCACTGACTGAAGGGAAAATTAGCAAATGAACCAGTTCGACAACCGCAGAGAAGCATCAGTGGGGTGACAGGAATACCTCAATAAACCACTATAAATATAATTCGGGTGATTTCGGTAAAACAATGTCTTCATTCAGACGCCTTTGAGGGGGGTATATGAAATATCATAAACCCGGTTGCCTCATGAAAGCATGATCGAAGTTCTAGTCCCGGCAGTGGCAAGGATACGCACTACTGACGAGCTCTAATGAAGGCGAAACTCGAGTCTAGTACTTTCGTTGTTCGAAAGTAGCCGAGTGGAAAGTTTAGTGGACCCTTAGCTTCGATCAAAGGAGGATAGTGTTATTGAAATTTAGTGATTCACTATATCTGAACTGACATAGTCAGCATCTCCCGACTTTTTTCACAGCTATCATAACATTCGATCGATGCGACCTGCTCCAAAGAACCAGCTTAGGGAGTAGACAAACATAGATGATGTTTAGACCGATAGACTGTCTGCGTCATAAAAGTAAGAGAAGTGAAGCGATGAAGAATTGAACGAGGAGGTCCTACTGGTCATCAATTTCAATTAGCGTGTAAACACCACAATTGACAAACAAGACAAAAGTCGAACTTCCTTCCCATTCGCCTACCGATAAAGAGAAACTATCCGACACGCTATTCACAAAAGTAACATGCGTATGGACTAGTATGCAAACTTTCGTAGCCAAAGCACAAGATAAAACTTGTGTGTTGTCCTAATCATGAAACCTGTTCAGGTAATTCCAAATTTATGGACGATGACTTTCAAGCAAACAGAAACCCTCAGAATTTTGTTGTCCCAACCAAAGTCACAATAACCGAAAAAGCAGGAACCACCGCCATAGACTCTGCTAAGTAATCATTTGGGCTGATTACCAAAATAGTAACGAAATCTCTAGATTTATGTTGTTAGTTCAGATTCCATTCACTCTTTAATTATATTTGTGTAGCAATGGATGTTGATTGAATGATACGACATTTTTAGAGAAGAATCCAGAAACATCCTCCCTAATAGTTGCGGTATGGTGAAACACCGGTGGTCAACATCACTATCGTCGTTAACCTAATGAGGCTGACAGGTACGTAAACTATTAAAGGGGAATACGCAGTGTTGTTATGGTCAATGAATAAACTGTCAAAGACGGTTCACTCGGACACAAAACTGATTGGAGTAGCCACCGAGTTGGTTATCAAATGAATGAACGTCACGGAAACGGGCAAAACGAGTCAATGATTGTCAGCGTAACCTTTTCGTAATTGGTTTGGTCAATGTGGTGTATTTTTGTTGTACATGCATATTTCAAATACTGAGCTAACCTTTTGTCGGAAAAGTTGAGCCTGTTGCCAGGCAGAGGAATTATTAGTGATAATCCCTTCGTTTCCTTTGGTCCACAAACGACCTTGTAGGCACAGTTGCTTAGTTCCTTTGAAATCCGCTAAATCAAACAGTGGATTCGAACCTGGAGTCAGACGAACGCATATGCCATCGCCTCCAACCTCTGCAGTGGCTGAGTTGCATAGAACTAAATGAGCTGCGGCATCTTCAGAATGGCAAACCATGTTGGCAAACAAGGAGACCTGGCGGAATGAAAGTGAATAATTGACGAATCAAGACGACAAAAACGGGTAAAGTGTAAAAATGCCTTATCAAAATTGAAGACACCCAAATACGGTGAATATAGAGTCGCACCGAAAGTTTTACATTAAGATTCAAAAAGCCAAACCGGAATTCCAAAAGTACTGTTCTATCCAAACAGTTTATCACAATATGTGAACTGTGACTGACAGATTCCACAACCGTAAACATTGGGCAATAAATAACAATAACACCGGCACAATTTGACAGATGTTATTTTTAAAACAGAACAGTGAATATGCATAAGCAATTCGGTTAGGAACAGCAGCTGCTATGGAAAGTGATTAAGCACACAAGGAACTAGGAGTAGTAACAAACGTTACGTGCCTAACAACAGTACTCACCGATATAATCATCTTTGTGACCACGAATGTTTCTCAGCACTAATTTGTTCATATATTTTTCAAATGAACTAGCGTGTTGAAAACAGGGATTTGCAATGGCCAGGTAAGAGGTTTCCAATGAGAGACAGTGAACAATGTTCAGATGAGAGAACAAAGTAACGTGTGTTTAAAACTATGTATATCCGAATCAGCTTCACCGTAGCTCAACAGAAAGCTAAATTCAACCTGTCGTTTACTCCAAGAGCTATAACTGATTCTCAGATAACTTTGTTATATGCAGTAAGCATTACAAATAGATATGACAATACTTCTCAACAGAATGACTTATTTTTACCCCAACCGTAGCTTCAAAATCCCACTCGGTAATTCTGGGCTTATCAGTGGTAAACCGGCACAGCAGCATACCACAGTTGGTGACGGTAGTTTTGGTGATCGACTACCCGAGGTGTCTGTCGATGGGAGCGAATACAAGCGCGCAGATCAGCCAGTTCTCAGAGTCGTCCGTGTTGAGCCAGTGGGACCATGCCCGTGAACGTGTGTGATCGCGTGAGTACACCAAAGAAAACGTAGCTGTACTTCGAACTGTCAATCTTGGAGTGATCACTGATGGACGAGTTAGATTCAGTCATATAGGACTACACACGCATTTCAGCAAGATGTCAACAGGAATAAGCCAACTCAAAAATTGATGGCAAAATACTCATCTCTAGATAGGACTTCATTTAAACAGATGGTGCACTATAAAATTTATCCATCCGATGCGGTGAAGCCCCTTCCGATTCCACTTGGGAATTATTAAAACTGTACTCACTGTACTCGATCGTGGCTGAACGAACAGGGTAGTCAGCTTGTACCAAAAGGATCAAGTATCCAACTTGTAACTTCGGCCTATGGAATACCAACGTGGACAAAACCACATATCAAGGAGTTTACCTCGTGCTGATGTAATGAACGTAAACTGGCTGTCACAAAACAATAACACATACTACATGCGGACGATCAAAAAGATCACTGAAAGTCACAGCAGGAATTCGCGAAAATGAACGTGAGCATATGCGTAGACTGAACAGCCTGATTGATGCCACAGTAAGAATGTACACCAGTCGCTTAGCTAAACAGAACAGAACAACCTTATTGGTCAGATAGATTACATCAGACAAAGGAGGGTCTCGTGTGCACGATTCTCAGAAGACTGAAAATTAGCCAAGTTCTCATCTGTTAAACCGACAGGTGCTTTGTACTCTGTAACACCCACGATCACATGTGGGCTGAATAGTGTAGACTGAAATTGAACGGGAACTGGAAGACTACAAACTGAATTGTTATCACACGGTATCTCTGGTCTTGCATTCCAGTTGCGAGAATCAATCTATTTGCCCTCCATAACGACCTGGCTATACAACGTATTGTTGGCTTATTCAACATAGCATTGTAACGTGTATAAATAAACATCTGATTTAGTCCCTAGATTACTTATTTATGTTCACGTTACAGCATTACCGTCAGACCGTCCAAGCCTTACGGGAATAGTGGCGGTGACCGAAAATGGAATCAATAGCTGCACAAGCGGTGATCAGAAGAGTCATTAGTGAGCGATCTCGAGCTCGCCGTGAAAACAAAATAACAAGGCAAAGTTGATCACATGATATGGTCTACAGTTCTGAAGATAAAGAAAACCACTGGGATTTGGTTTACCATTACCTACTTTGCCTATTTCGTACTCTTGCCGGTCCACGCATAGATGCCATTCGATAACACCATCACGATCGGCCGGACTATCGTCTTCTCGAGCCAGGTAGACCATGTGCCAATCCTGTTCAACCTGTGACAACACGTCAAGAAATGGCTTTATAATCCTGTCATCAAATGCGCGACTTCAACAAGCTGATTAGCAGTTTTTAGTGTTGAACGACATGCGATGTGAACTCTGAGAGTTGTGTCAAGCACGCTAAATGCACATGAGGAAAACGTATTTAAATAGACATGTTAGATTTGTCTTGAAAATGTTGAGTAGCGCACGGAACCAATGAAAGTACATACTTGAACCTACGATAATAAAACGGGTTAAACGATCTCGTAGATGAATTTGATACACGACGGCGACAAATACACGTGACTGCAAGATTCCTCCGTCTATTATGCAGACTAATCGGGAAAAACGGATAAACGATGCAACCGATTGATCGTCCGGGATGTCCCGTATATATCCCCACCGACGGAGAGACAAAACAATCAAGAATAGATCTTATGATGAGGTAATGTATGTGGTATCATGTCATGCGAAATCCAATCAACTGGACAAACGTAGCGTTATTGGGACGGAAAACTTCATGTGTGGAGGACAAACGACCAGGCGATGACGATGCAATTCCCATATAATTGATGAAGAATGTGGCCGCGATTCAGTGATCTGAGTTTGTATAGGATGGTGGACTAATCACACCAATTCAACTGAACGCTGAAGACAATCTTGGTGACCAGTCGTTTACATTTGTTAATTGTGTATCTTGTTTGGTTTATGAACAGGATTCAATGAATATATTGGCCTCATTGACAAATCTCAATGAAAGAGAACAGAAGCACAAAAAATAACTCCTTACACAGGATTTATGATTAGATACGCTAGCACCTGAGTGAGCAATCGGATATTTCCTGGTTTGAACGCCTTAGCCGAATTCTGTTCAGGCACACGCTTTTCGCAACGATCTGCTGCCTCAAGTGCAACATTATGCCACAAAAGAGAAAGAGTTTACCAACATCCATGAAACTGAAACGTGGGCGGAAAATGCACGTGGCAAATTTATACAACTGCGAACACATTTCGCACAGTGTATGTAACTACCTTTCGAGCTATGTTCCGCCATCGAGTGACCAACGTTCGCCAACCCTTGAGGCCGGCTTTCTCAGCATCTTTGATTAACGTCTGTGGATCTGCTTTCGAGTAGGCTACATGATTCTGTACAATAGGTGTGACCAGATTCGGTTGACTGAATGGCCGCTGATAGATGTCCAGCGCTGAGTTGTATCGTAGATAGAACATACCTTGTCGAAACTCCTCGTCTGTGGGCTTGAGGATTAAGTTGTGCCTATATAAAAACACAAAAATGGAGGGACGGTGGTTAAATGCACTCACTAAGATTCACGACTGTGAACGGCTGCATGTCGCCCCAGGCATAAGACAGGGCAATTAAAAGTCCGTGGTGAGAAGGTCAGGATAACCGAATACCGGTCAAACCAAAAAACCAAATTGACAGTTCAGTAAGGCGAAACAACCCAGAAACGTCCATTGAAATGGAACAAAAGCAAGTAAATATCTACACAGCGGCGAGCATGGAATCGACCACGATTGACCAGCACTGTGGAACTGAGTTATAGAAACTGAAAGAAATATAAACAAATGTTACAAAGTATGTGGACATAAATACAAATGTGTCTATATATGATGAAGAGAATGGGTAAATTAGACTATAAAATCTGGGCAACAATCCGCTTCATTTGTTAATGATGCAAATCAATGTCTGATAGGGTGGAGATAAGTAAATGTGAGGCGGTTACCGAATTATAAAAATTCGAAAAAATGGTGGGTGAGTATCCTTGTACCAACGGACACGAACTGAACGAAACCGGAGGAAAAGAAAATATCCCTCAAACACTCCACAAGTATGTTTATCTGCTAGACCTACAGTAGATAGTGAAACTGTCCCTTAGGATTGTTTTCACACCAAAGCAGAAAGCTAGATAAACTTTGAGACCTCTGTTCATCGTGAAACCCATTTGCAATAAACCTCATGGAGGCTGGGTGTGTGAAGAAATTACGGGACAGCGAATTGTCGACCTCTAGTGTGACAGTGTTTCACAATGTTACGAAGGTCGCGTAGCTCTTTATCTGAAATCGTATCCTCTCGATATATGAAAACGCACACGGCAAAATGAATTGTCAGTTTAATGCCAGCTTCAACATGGCGCATCACGTCCAAGCTCGATGTTTTCGTTATGAAAAAGATTCTACGAGTCAAGTTCAAATTTGTCTCTAGAAAGAAGTAGAATGGACGATTGGGGGGAACGTACATGAGATTGATGTCTCATAGGTGATCATCGAACTCTGTTCATACACGCCTAAACACGATTGCTTTTTCAAACTTGTAGTCGCTGAAATGTGGCAACATGTTATTTCTTCACGGATTTTGAAAAGCAATAAATGATACATTGTCTCCACATTCAAAAAGTTTGTCATAAACATAGGCGAAGTAAATGCCAGTTCCATAGGTCACTAAATGTACATACCTAACGTTATGTTGATTAGGTGTTTCAATAGTCGTTGCATAAATGATTACAGTCGGCAATTTGTATCGAATTCACCTTTCATTTAGTTTTATGTACTTGTGCTTCACACCTGCAAACCATCCAAAACAGTTTTCCGTTGATTAGCACAGAGACAGAAACCCACAAGCAAAGATCTTTCTCCCTCCGGTAACAACATCTGAACCTATTCCAACGTTTAATCCTACCATGGTACCGAAACTATGAATAATTTATTCAAAACACCTTTACCGAAAACTCCAGTTTTGTACTTCCTTTCAAACGAGGCTGACTAGGAGGTATACATGAATGCGAAAGCTGCGCGTGATGTTCCAACTGAAATTTACATAATCTTTGACTGCTCATCAGTAGACGAAAGACAGTCAGTTCGGCTAAAATGTATAAAGGTCAACTGTGTAAAAACACATCAACAATACGTCCGAATCAAGTCTGAAATGCAATCATCTGAAACGGTAGATGACGTGGTCAGTTCGAACAAATGCTAACAACCGATTAGCAAAAAGTCAACAATAACAAAAAAAATCACGCGCTTACGTGAAACAAACAACTCACCAATAAAGTAAAACGAAAGGTCAGAAGAAATAGATGGTCACATTCGATGAGACCTAACTTTTGACAAGCAAACCATCTCTAGCAAACATAAGATTGAAACACCAACAGTTTTTGAACATGAACGAATGATGAGACTCGGATTAATGGCAAAAACGGAAAGTGATCCAGACAAATGACTGTTTATGATGAACTAACTCAGATCAACGCGTAATTTGGACATTCATTGTGCCAGTAAGTGCCAAACGACGTTCGATTCCAGTTTTCCTCTTAATCACACGGTGAACTGTATAACCTACCGACTGACCTGATTTTTGGACAATAAATGCAACCGGTCGGCTATTCGCTTCTGCACTGATGTTTACCTACAGACTAAATTCTGCTGGACGCCTGTCCAAACTGGTGTGCACGTTATCCTGGAAAAAATGCAGATCTATGTGATACAAATAACGTTTTGTACGTTTGTGTTGAGCTCCGATTTCAGTTACGGGTCGGGAAACAAGACAGCGTGATTGTATAAATCGACTTTTAGTCAGCGGCGCTTTCACATTCTAACGGAAGAGTTCACAACTCCTGTATATCACAGTGCCTTCGTTAGTGATGGTGCACGTCTGTCAAACAAGAGAAAGCGACTACGTTTGGCGTAATCAAGCCAACTACGATTGTATTTTTCAGTCGTACCAACCAACGACCACGTCGTCAATCAATGAATCACTTGCCTCTCTTTTCAGAAGTCTGAATTATGGTAGTTTACTAGCCCTAGTTTTTTCCGGTTTCGTTAATGTATTCTATTCTGAAAGTTTTGCTCGCCTTTCCAGATAGAATGTAGATTTATTCCAACTTTCTAACTCTACAAGAAGGGATGAAACTCTCATTGATTTATACTATCAAAATTTGCATACTTCTCTAGCTTACAGTCTCCCTAATTTGAGTTTCCACAATGCAACGTTTGCTACAGTATGAGAAAATGGCTGCACACAGGACTGCCGGAGCACGCATTAATAATACCATCAACCTACCACAGAGTTCTGACATAACTAACTAACCGCATAGATAACACCAATCACACGAAAGTGAGTACGCTGGTAATAAAATAAATGGGATGTCCGTTCGAAAATACAAATTGAAGCCACAGAAATGACAAGCGAGCGAACAAGACTTCCTAAGTGTTTGATCATCAGACTAACCACAATACGATAAATATTAAAACAGTTACTAGGGTGAGTCAGAAGAGCGGTCAATAAAGGTTAGGAACGATGTGTTTGTTATCAGTTACGCAATCACTGTTCCAAATTGTAGCCTTAAATGATTGTGGGCCAAGGGAGATTAAGTGTTCGCGTGAACTTCTGCGTGCAGAGGTCAGTGTTGCGCAGTCGGATACTTTCTCAGTTTGATATGGATAATGCAACAGAGCTGGTAACTGATCGTACAAATGTTCAAATTGAACCTATAAATCAAGCTGACTAATCTTACGACCTGTACACCAAAAACTATGTTTACTTGACAATGCGCTACGCAAAACTGTGTTCGAATTTAAGAACTTATGAGCATACCGTCCGGAATTAATCGGAAAGACTGAAAATAACGTTGGTTAACTCGTGCTATCCGCATCTTAACCACACACTGTAAGCAAAATAACTCTTGACCAAACAGCATTTGGATGCATTGAAGTGTTTAAAAAAATAACAAGAGTATAATGCTTTCCAGACCGGATAAAGGAGTTGTCTTAAGGAACAGGATTGATAACGTTACCAACATGAAAGATATACCAGCTGATAGCTCGGAATTCATGAAGATGAGTACGGAGAAAGACAAAACACAAACTATAGAAAAGGCGATATCTAAATCGTTGAGTGGGATAAAACAGAAGATGATAATTGGACCGGCCACTTTCGCACACATCCGTCCCACTGGAACAATAATCCCTAGGTTATACGGTCTGTCCAAAGTGCACAAAGCAGGTTTGCCTTCGAGATCCATTATAAATATGTGCAACTCGCATTATCACGCTCTGGCCAAATGGCTTGCCAGTCTGCTCGAACTCATCAGGTTGGAGCTAGCAAAACACAGTCTCCGAGACACGCTTCATTTCATTAACGTAATCTAAGACCTGAACCTAACCAACCAAAAAAATGTTCTCATTCGATGTTGCTTCACTACTTACGAACGTGTCTCTACAAGTGACAATTGACTATTTATGCGATTATATAAAGCGTAACAACAAACATGTGGGCATCGCAAAAGATGAACTGCTAAAGCTGTTAATACTTTGCACTAGTAATGTTCAGTTTCTGTTTAACGATGCAATCTATAGGGAGAGAGGGAAATTGGCAATGGGCTCGACTCCAGTTCCCTGTTGGCTGACGTTTTATGATCAAACCGGAGACTGACAAGTTAAGTACAGTAACTGAACAGTTTACACTTTATGAACGTTATGTTGATGGCATATTTTGTGTCGCCAATGTGGATTCTAATATAAATAGTTATGACAGCTTTTAATTCAGCCCATAACAATATTAAATTCACCTAGAAACCATACAACGATGGTCAAATGAATTTTTGGGACGCTGGTATATTAAGAAGAGGAAGTGATTCAATTCGACTGGATGTGTATAGGAAAAGGACTTGGAGTGGTCAGTACATTTACTTTGACAGTTTCGTCCCGTTAAATCAAAAGCGAAACCATATACGATGTCTGACGGGTAGAGCGTTAAAGATTTGCATCCCTAACACTTTATAAGCTGAGCTAGATTTTCTACCAGAAGTGTTCTTGTAGAATGGCTACCCAATGCGTTTCATTCAGAAGGCGATGTAAGCGGTAGAGTCGAAACTAGGGTCACTTTCTGTGAGTAGGGAACTTGCGTTTATTGGTCTGCCTTTCAAAAGAGACTCCATCACCGAAGTTATCGCAAGAAAGCTCGGAAAGTCAATCGAAATAACCTAACCTGCAGACCAATTGTGCGTGAGTTTCTGTTCAAAATCCGTTAAAATGTCAGAACTCCATAGCAAACTCCCGTGTTCTACAACCAGTTATTGTGTGTAGTCATGCCCGTGTCGAGAATCATAAATTGGTCGTACTACAAGACGACTGTCTGACAGAGTGCGTGATTGAATGGGGGGTGGAATTAAAACAGTTTCAAGCGCGACTGTTGCTCATTTGACTGACTCTAATCATTCTGTCAGTAAAAAAGATGCCTTTCAGAGTGTCTACCGAGCGCCAAGGAATCGATTGAAAATGGTAAGATTCCGAATGTTGACCATCAGTATCCGACTGTACAACACTGACCTCTGCATGCAGAAGAAGTTCGGACACTTAAGCTCCATTGGCTCACAACTAACCAAGCCCGCAACTTGGAAGTGGTTGCGTAACTGATAACAAACACGCCATCCATAACCCTTATTGACCATTCTTCCGACTCGCCGTAGTTACTGTTTCCATGTTTATTACGTTGTAATTATGACGATCACGTGAACTGTCTGAGACCGAATACAACCAGTCAGTCAGTACAGTCAATGCACCGGATAGATACAACTACCTCGTCAGTATTAATGGTAAACGTGAAGGCTGATAGACAGACACACACTGAGTAACAGAGGGTGCTCATTCCGGCACTCAGATACTTGACCGTGATAACAAACGATGTAATAGATGCAAAGCCTTAATACTCGGCGTGCCAATGCATACGGTCGAAAGGAATTCATACACAGCACAAAAGCCTCCTAAAAAGTCATACAAATAACGTTTATTTTCGTGGTTCATGTTTACTCCTTTTTATACATTTCAGGCACTTAACAAAAACGAAAGCACATGGAAAGAAAAACAATCAACATACTTATAGCACATAATTCAATCACACACACAATCCGTATCATAGAGGTACCGGCATATATTTTCGTTTATTTACAAACACAGAACTAGTTTTACGTGCGCGCACACACAGAAGTAAAGAATGTATATGGTTTGAGGTGCTAATTAGGTCAATTCGAAAAAATCCATTCGGTGTACTAATTCAAAACTGTCTTGTCCCGTAACTGTAAGGACACTTCGGTTAAAAATGGATCTTGGCGCTTTGACATAAAATCTGGCCCGGATAATTTGATCCGTTGCGTTGCGTTCCCTTTAACAGGCGAACTGCCATTTAGTCACGTGCAACACACTTCACATATCAACTGTGAATGGTTCTGATTGGTGATGAACTCATTTCGAATTGCAACACAGGCCTAGAGTTAAACTGTTCGGGTGAGTCGGCATCGAATGCGACAAAACTCAACCGCCAACACACTGCAAAACGGTTAAGACGATCAAACTGAAGAATGCATCAGTTTCTTACAGCGCCCGATGTGTACAATAAAAAGACATGAAGCAGTCGAAGGTCAGTTTGTTCAGTTCTAAGTCGAGGGAGAATAATACGAGGTGTATTTAATACATAAATGACAGCTGTAAATAACGGATGATGGTTATTTGAAACTGTCTGCAGAATGATGAAGAACGCATCATTTCTGAATAACAAAAAACACAGGGGAATTCCACAGTCGGCTAATCAACACTTATTACAATAAACAGAGGTGTGGTGGACAGATAAATGGGAGAGGATGAAGAAATAAATATAGACAGACCTCATGTATTGATGTACCACTGTCACGGTTTCAGACAGGATCCAATAATACATGACCGGAGCCAATTTGGAGGTGGCTTGGTGATGATCTAGAATGTTTTCAATATCAATCGCAAATGGAAACAAGCTTTTCCGTAAATGAGACAATATACGGAGTCTTATGCAGTCATATTTAAGCAACCTTCTTAACGATTCACGTGTCTAACATCTACTCGGTAATAAACGTTTCAGCAAGAGGACTGTTCAATACGGACCACCAGAGTAATAAAAACGTGAATTACACAGCAGAACATCAATTTCCAGGTACCCGATAGACATGTAGACCGCAATCTCCAATGGTGGATTTTCTAACTCACTTTGGTTATTAGTTTCTGATTTGTCGAGTTGCGACCAGTCTGATAATTAAACGTAAAAGAAGTCTTATTCACCACTTTGTTGCTCCCATATTTAGACAGTCGTTTAAATGTCGCACCGTTCACGTGTATGACTTAGTAGGCCATACGGCACCTCACACCTCTACGACAGTTTAACAGAAAATCTCAACTAGAATCTGACCACAAAGAAATTTACCCTCGCCAAACGGGTTTTTCCTCCTGCCTATCTTCCTGTTGATCGAGGTCCAGGTCGTCAGCACCTAATTCTCCACGTGCTCGTCGCCATTCAAGGGGCCCGGTCTTCCGACCAGGTAAACGTTCTGTGGGTGCCCGAGGGGGTGTCAGAAACGAGGCTAATTCGATCGCAATATTGGCTAGGGTGAACGGGTGTTGGTTTGTTCCAAGCATGGAATCGGTGGCAATACGAACCTCGTGCCACATTTGCGTGGCCTCCCCGTGGAATCGGAGCAGGTAGTCAGTCAACCGAGCTTCGGAAATTAAATTACGACGGGTACCAATCTGAAAACGGAGGAGAAAAAATGTCAATATGGGAACATAAGCAAACCTTCGAACCCATACACCGTAAGACTGGTCACCATCATGTGTTATTTCATCAAACGGTGATAAAGGACAGGGAGCCAGGTCAACAACTATGGCGTCACAGGCTGAAACCACTGTTTACTCGAACCACCAATTTTCTGAACGTCAATATGAACAGAAGACTGAACTGTCTAGTTACGACAGCGTTCCGGTTTGAAACAGGCTTCAATACAGTGACACCCAACTGGCTGACAACAGCGACTGGTGGGGACTTAAATTAACAGCGGAGCCACAGAAACATGAATATGACAATCGTGGTAGCTCACGCGACACTAGTGGTCGTACATTCAGGCATGGCAAACGAGTCACAGCAAATCATGCGAGTGGCAATCGTTCACACGCAATAACTCCTCCAGGTTTAATTCATACAACGACACAATGCCGACAAAGTCCACGTCGGGAGCAGTTCAAGAAACCAATGACGTTCAATGTTGTACACGAGATCAGTGATAGAGTACATGAGTACCGGTGTTTTTGTCAACCTCTGCTGTCAGTGTGACAGTAATCATTCTGTGAAAAATGGTACAAAATACCAGTGCGGTAGGGGAACTTGATCTCATTGTGCAGATCATGTTGTACGACTGTCCGTTTTAAACCTATAAGATTTTTACGACAATACACCTCTGTGATGAGAACACAGCATGGGAAGCGGTAAAATTTGTCGCCGTTTTTTTAAATCCGAATCAAGCAAGCAAAAAGGTGTGTTGATTTGGGTTTAAAAAAGAGGGTGATTTGAAAACATTTCGCGAGTACCAGCCTACATCATATCGCGACGTGCGTCTTTTACAAGGCCTGTTTTGAGTTAGAAATGGTAATCAGGTAATGTGGAGGTTTGCGGGTTTTAAAGTAAAAAAAGGTACTACCGTTTCTCAACAAGGGCCCAAAATATTAGGCGCGTTTAGGATCGGACAGACTAACAGAAACAGCAACGAGTCGAAATCTGCTGTGCTCTGGTTTTGGGAGCAAGCGCTTGTTTTACCCAAGTATGTGCTCGCTTTTTTTGTTGTACTGCATGTATAATCTTTCACGAAGACGTTGAGCAACGCGTAGCAATAAACCAACGATCCCAAACGGTCAAAACAAGATTGGTTCACAATGCTACGGTACTATTGAACAAATTACCGAAGTTAATAATTACACAACCTCAACAGTTTCGATCGACGGATCGTTTTCAGGAGATAATTACAATTTGATGCCAAATAGGCTAAAAATGAACTATAAGCACATAATATGACATTCATACCTAACAAAGTTCTTTCGAACAGTTAACAGGAACGAGCTGAGCTCCAAGAGGGTGATGCACGCACCACTCAAAAAAAGTACAATAAAGGGCAACTGGCTATTCGCACAACTGTCAATTGACGCGATAAAACAAAAACATATAGGTCAAGGTTTAATTAGCGGCTGGAAACAGGGGCGGTAGAATATACAGAGACAAGCATTTTGGGGAAATAGGGTTGGGTCGGATTTTCACATGACTGAACTTCGGAAGATTTCAGCATGCCAATCGAAGGTGTTTATATCTATCGATTTAGATGCTCACGAATACAACAAGTTCAATCTTGAGAGAAATCATGCACTCAGAGAGTACTAGCTGTGATTAGCATCGATGAGATTTGACGTTTGAGTTGCCGTTGGTCTATATGGTAACACGCGGAACGACAAACGGAAAATGTAAAGGGAAAACACAATAAATGTTTAAACGGACAAACTCAAAAAAATCTTAACGATATGAATACATACGATTAGCTGCGATATCTTGTGTTGTTCTGGAGGGCTTCTATTCAGCATTAAGAATGGTTACGCTATGAACAGCGTAAATCCCAAAACCTCTACTACAAACAATTAGTACTTCCCAACCCTGTTCTTCAGAGTAGTAAAAGCCTTCCTAGTTCGTCATTACTCTATCGCTTTAAGATTTAATTCTACTGGGTAGGATAGTCCGCAGCACGGCAGATTCGTCATAGTATATACATCCCGTTCTAAGTTGCAGAATAAGTTCGAACGCATACCAGACGCTTTAACGACGAAACAAACTGCGAAGGTATTTCAACTAACCGTCGGTCTCCATTGTTCATGTCCACTCTGTCATAAACTAATGAAACACGAATACTCAGATAAGTGAAGTGATGTGTCCAGTTTGTGACAACTAGAATAGGGTGAGAACCAATCTAAGTTCGTAAAGACAAATCAAAGTGTGCAGAAGTTAAGTGTGTCTCATACAGACTAGTGCCATCAATAAAGCAAGCGAACTGTTTGTACGCCGCCTAGAAAGGAACTAAGCAAACTTATGTTATTCGATGACAGTTAACATCGGTCATGATACCACCAGACAGAAGTTTCAATCTATGATCTTCGGAACACTTTCACAATTGTATCCACTGCGTGGAACAACAAAAATATGCTCAACATAAGCGTTGAAAAGCGTGCATTGCGTAGACAGGAGGCAGTCAAATGTATCAACAATTCGCTCCGGTTCAGTATACTTTATCTACAGACCACAAGAGTACGGTGGGTAACAGAGCAAACCTTAGCTCAGAGACCTGAGGTTCAAAGTGTCAAAAAAGTCAGTAATCCTGTAAATTACACCCAGATGCCCATCCCCAAACAGATATCTCACAACTGGCTTTGTCTCTGTTTGAACTCAATGGAAAAGACAGCCTGAACGGGGTTCGAATCAGATACCGTTGTCTTGCGGACCGAAGCTCACATATCAGTTAAACCATTGCAGTTCTGTGAGCAGTTTGTAGTAAAACGACTGGTATAACTGATATGAAAACGACAAAGTAGCGAACAAAACTTGTTTTCTGTGTTTGATCGTCAGGCTAATTACAACACAATAAATATGAAAAACTAACTGGGGCGAGTCCTTAAAACGGTCAACAGAGGTGATGGACGGCATGTTTGTTATCAGCTACGCAGTCACGGCTCAAAATTGTGGGCCAAGGGAGATTAAGTGTCCGCACGAACTTCTCCTGAGCGCAGAGGTCAGAGTTGCACGATCGGATACTAATGGCCTCGGCAACGACCAACATTCGGAATCTCACGACTTTTGATCGATTTCTGGGTACTTGATAGATAATCTGAAGGGCATCTTTCTTACTGACAGAGTGATTATGGGGCTAGGGTGTACCGTTCTACTACGATGAAGGCAAATCATACCCGAAGGTGTGGTAACTATGCAAACGGTCACTTACACCAGACAGGCCAATAGGTGGAGGTCTGATAAACGACAATCACTAGATCCTCCACAGGAAGTAAGTGGTCTATTTTTACGGAAAAAATGTCACTCCTCATACATCACGCACCCACTGTCTTGCGGTACATGCTTTTAGGCAAAACGCTTTGGTTGAGAACCCTAATCGTTCTTCTGTCTAGGTTAGAGCGTCCTGGTAGTATCTCAGCCCACACACAAAAATGAATATTAACACCGGTAACTACATACTGCACCGGCTATCTCTCTGCTACTGTCGACCCCTCCTCCAATGTTTAATCAAATTTAGTAGTTACCAGTAAGTACCCTGCAGATCACAAAATAGATATAACTGTTTCAGTAAGTCTCACCTCTTACCATCCAGCCTCAGGCTTCCTTCATCTCTTGCGAATTAATATCAGTGCCTTCAACGTTCGCACTCTATAACAGATAGGTCAACAGGCCGCTCTCATACGAACGTTAGACTCATTGCATGTTGATGTCTACTGTATATCGGAAACTAGAATCCAGGACAGTAGTCAACGTACGGAATTAAGAGCACTCACATTGTCTATCCGGTACTGGTCATACACTTCGGGTGACTTAAAGGCCACCGCTACCAGTCAGGTTGGAGTAGATATAGTCCTCACCACGACGGCCGAAGCAACACCGGTAGATTGGACTCCCGTTAGCAGCACACCTAGTGCCGTCCACTTGGCAAATTCTACTAAGGCCAGCTCTAGATACAAAACTTTCAGAAATATTACATTGTCTACTTATGCTCAAACTGATTCTAGTGACGTCTATAACAATCATTTGCATTCGTGTTCAGCAGGGTTCAACTATAACAACCAGGGACAAGTTATGTCTTATTTTGTAGTAAGAATTCACGTTGGAACTACCTGCAGGAGATACGTGAGTAATACTGCAACAGCAACCGCCTCAGTTCGGAAAAGCGTAACTGATGTTGATCGAGACGTTCGCACAAAGACCGGCCACGTGGAAACCGGCAGTACGATTTCCTAAACGCACCCATTGATTGAGTTCAGTGACGACACAATCTGACAGTTTCACTCTGGTCAATCTCTGGGGTTAACATCTCGATATCTGGTAGCCCAAACAAGCGAACGCATTCGACGTGAAGCTGGTTGTTGTTGATGATGCCAAACGTGTTTAACTGTTAATGGGAAAATTGGGTCCTTCAAAGTTCGAGCGCCATACGAACAACACTATGTTAAAGATCGCTCCCGATATCTTCCAGTGTGGTATGGTCAGTCAAATCCTCAGAGAAAAGATCTTTGTTCAATCTCCAGTAACAGTGCTTCCAACTGGCCAAGAGTCAACCAGATCATCTTGTCATCTGGCCGGAAGCGTCACAAGAGAGTGCAAACGAGTGAATCTGTCCTCTGTGAAAAACTACACGTTCAAGATACCGATTTTTAACTGAAGTCTCCAATCCCCGGTAGGTGATACGACTCGTACCACTATCACGAAAAAGACGGAAAAAGACTTAAGAATGATACTCCTGACAATCACATCGGGTGGTGACATGATAATCTGGCATTGTAACCACTACATGCCGGAAACTCAACTATCGAGGTCACCTGGAAGGCTACTGTTACGCAGACGATCACGCCATCATAACCTCGAACTAGATTGACGGTTCTAGAGACTCATCGAACAACTAAATTTCATCTTCGATAAATTCTTCGTCGATTATGTCTCCAAGTGAAGACTCAGGTAACATCAGCAGGTTTATGAACGCTTGGAGAAAAGGTGTACAGAGTAGTTACCAACACTCAGGTCAAACTTGCATGCGCACAAGTGCGGACAAAACACGTGATCACGGTCAGACAGCATCAGTTAGCGGAGCCAGACCTGACATGGGAAAAAGTACGGTGCTTACTTTCGACCCCTTGCACTTTTCCACGTGTTTACTCGCTTTTCGCTATTGAATACCATTCATCTTTCGATCGTCAGATTTTCACACGAACTCACTACACCTGTTACCTCTCTGTCTATTTGTATACCATACCTGGAACACCGCACACAATTAATACGAATTCGACTTACCACGATCATAGTTTCATTGTGAGAACACGTAAACTTAGGCGCAGGGTCTTATAGACCGTCACAGCATTATAACTTTGGAATAACTGGTCATATTGGATGAACAGTAAGGATAAAAAATGTTTTTGCTGCAAACTCTCCTAGACATAACTACCGATGGCGTGGTCCAGATTCAACCAGATAGCATCTCATGGATAGGCAGAATCACCATCGCAGTGTAATGGGGGAATGTCGAAACATCGCCACTAAATCGCACACCGCTTGAGTTTCTGCACGATTACTTTTCCACTGAGCTCCTCTGATGGCGAAACATGACTCACTAATGTCCCTCTCACAGCCCGATCGGTCACCACCTTTCAGCCTGTTGAGCTTGATAAGACTGTGTAGTGAAGTGAAATGTTGACTGGACGGCATCCAGCAGAGGACAAATAGCCCGTTGATGTCAAGAAGTAAGTGTCAACATCATCATCAACAGCAAATTGCTTTGTGTATTCTGAATGAGTGAGTAACCAACCAGGCCACACGTGGAAGCGCAGCAAGTTGCGAGTGAGATCCGCGTGGCTTACATGTCAAGGTGGAGAGAGAAAGAAAACTCGATATTAATTACTCTTGTCCATAATTCCGATCACGAGCGAAGAGCACAGCTGTATGCGTGTACAGTTTGTTGAAAGAAACGTCAAGTTACCTATCGACCTCTTTCAATTCGACATCCAGGAAATTTCTCTAAAAATCTTGCGAAGACTAGGTAGAAGATGGAGTGACAGATACCGTCATATTGTACTGGGTATGATGCTGAGGACAAGTACAACTGTGTTATTCCCCCTAACTGCCATGTGCTGACAGCAAGAATCAGTCAACAGTAATCCGAGTGCAACACTTGAGAACAAACCGTGTGTCCGGTCAAGGCAGCCAAAACTTGGTCTATGTCTGATTCACACGGAATATTAATCGATCAACCAATTCGTAAAATGAGAACGTGAACACAAATTCTGCGAATGTGAACCCGCAAACCGAGTGCACCGATACGTGAGCATATCAGTTAATCACAAAGGATAAACGGACAGTACGGTAGCAAGTCGAGTTCTGCACCGGATCACTATTCCTTAAAGCATACGCAGCACTGACAAATGAACCAATCCTAAAGAGTGACGGTAGAGAAAGCCCGAATCGGCCTGACAATCTGGTTGATTTATCGGACGGCCTAGTAAGAGAAAAGCACTACTACGTGAAATTTGTCAACCGAACGAAAGTCGGCTAAGGTCCATTGATTAAAAAGAAATTGTCAATTGTTCACAGTAGCATTAGCAGCAAACACATACCTTCCTGTAATCTCCATAATCACCTGGAGTATTTAATTCTGACGTAACGTGGCTAAAAAACAAGACACGAAGTAGACCAGTAGCTATTCAATCGGATCCGACCGTAAACAACCTATTGTCTGGATGGACATTGTTTAGGAATTAGAATCTCGTTAAGAAGTTGCTTATGGTGCACACGTTTGACAACAATCACCATAAACTTATCACGGTAAACCTTTGAAGACATAACTAGTACATACCGTTGAACCAAAGTGGATCGTGTCCATCCAGATTAACCGGGTACTGACAGATTACAAAAATTACCGCAACGATTGTCATCACAAGCGGTGTTCAAAGTGCTTTCAGATCTGTAGGAACAAACTTAAGTCTAGTACTGAATTAGGCTAAGTTTGCTAACCTAACAATGCCAGTTGAGACGCCCGGGTTAACCAGATGATCATGAAATTCTTCAAGAAAGCAGTCCTCCAACAGAGTAAGACTGTTGTATGTTACAGACAGAAATGACTGCAATTAATTTACTTCATCAAAAACGTGGAACAACCGACTGCCAAATCGATGTACCTCGAAAATGATGATTTGTAAAAGTGTGCAACTAATTTTAAATATAAGAGAAAGGAAGGAAATGAGATTCAGTTGAAAATACCTCATGTCTGAACTCATATATTCAGTAGTAAGTAGTGTACACCTTGCAGATAAACCAGCGAGTTATAAGACAGATCAAAATGTCCATGAGATAGCCTCACAGTAATTCAGTCAAACAACATTTCTACCATCGGCCATCATTCTGCTTAACAGCTCAAGCTACCTACTCAGTATAGTCACACCTGAGAGGTGATCGGCTGTATCTAACCTATCGGTAACTGTCTTCGAATACCTACGCCAAACCACTGTTTGTCTATCTCGAACAGTACCCTAATAACCTGCAACAGTGGAAAGGGGTGACTGGCATGAAAAGTGACTAGTTGACACTATTAATACATCGATCTATCACCTTAATCTATGCTTCCTGAGAATTGAGAGGATCAGCTCGCTTGACTTTCAGTAACAAACAAATGAAGACGGTTAGCAACCTCTAACGTGAGTGACGACGTTTCGAATCAGCTTACGCAGCAGTCCTACTTAAACAAGCCTGCAGTCTGAGAGATAAATTTGACTGAGAAAAACAGTCATAACATTGGAGACACCCACCTCTGTTTCATTTTCAACACCCCCGCGATTGCTGAGATAGCTTCTGAAACACAACACTGTTGAGGAGTTAAACATGGCCTTTTAAAACATTTAACAGTAACCATCGACTTGCACATTAAATATGCATTTTAAAGATGATTATTTTAATATATTTGCATATGTGCATATATATTTACATACACAGAAACTTCTCAAATACACCATATTATACATAATGTAGTTGAGAAGCTACATGTTTTAAGAGCAGGCCGATGACTATTGTCAAATACCTTAGGGAATCGTGTTTAAATTAGCGATACTAAACTTTATAGTAGACAACCATGAAATTAGGTGACTCCAAGCTATGAGGAATGATGGAGATCACGTCATTAACATGGTGGGGAGTGCCGTTTCTGAGAGTGATTATTAAACAAAATAAGGTATTGGAAGTTTGGGGACGACAATGGCAAGTACGCAGTTCAAGTCGTGAAGCTTATTCAACATGTATTGGAAAAGCAGCTCAGGCTCACCCGTACGAAGTCTCTGGTGTATCTCCAAGTGACCTCCTGTACGTCCACGGCCCGGTGGGCACCGGGTGAATCCCATTCGATGGATGGTGGGGGTACCGTGTAGGCAAAAACATAAGTAAGCTTTTTGCCCCAACCGCATTCATAGAGTAGCGGCTGGTCCACTTCGCCACCGGGATCACAATGTACCCAACAATGTTGGCCGGGCCACAACTTGTCTACTACCCATCTGAAATTGAATATAAGAAAAATATATGATTGAAACGATAAAGAATTCGGGAAAATGGGTCAGAAAGTTAGGAGCATGTGCCTACACCCATTCCAAGACGCAGTAACAACTAGCTGAATATTACTTAGTGCGTGAATCGCGGAATAATGACCTCCCATATAGGCTAACTCCCGACCTATACTGCTACCTTGCCGAGATGGTCGGGCTTGTGTACTGTTTTGATCCGGCGGGCTATGATGACTAGGACTCCGGTCCTTCCAGGTACAACCTTGTCAGACAGGTCAAAGGGGAG
>LUCH01017742.1:0-26235 GCA_013368495.1 Paragonimus heterotremus
TCGTTTACCGTACCGGGCATCATATACTGAAGCCACCAACAGTTGGGTGATACCACATGGTGGTCAAGCAACAACGTTGTCACGAAATATGAAGACCATGACTGTTCCGTTGAGGAAGGTTGATCGATGTCGCCCATCTTGCTGATGTCAAGGTTTGCGTGTAACCTAACGACCTCAGTTTTACTGTTCATTGATGTCAGTGGAGTCTTGCAGAGGTCTTTCGGTTTTCTGTTTCAGCTAGTTTGAATGACTAAGGTTATCTTTTATGTTGGTGGAGTCTCATATTCAAGAAGGGAGCAGTGAATATCTGTGAGAACCCTAGAGAAATTAGTCTAATTCCTATCATAATAAGACATTTGTATCTATCACACTTCGTCGACTCTTAATCCCGTGATGCAAACATTAAGGTAAGATAGGCAGGTTTCCGCCTCAATTAAAATGCATAGGTCGGAGTTTCTTCTCCACCAGTCCACTCGCATAACACACATTTTCTGTCAGCAATGTATCTCCCAACTCGTTTCATCGATCCGCAGTTTTGATTTCACTTCAACCTATGGATATGACGACCGGTGGTGCAAACATATCGCCGTTGCTCTGGGAATTATCTACAGGGATCCATCAGGCACATTTCCTCCTAAAGGTTTCTCACTTCCTCCACGGATTCGGCTCTGTACCAAAGTAGTGAAGGAATGTTTGCGGTGCTATCAGGGAGCCGGCGTTGAGATCTCTCCTCTTGGCATGAGTCGACGTGGACAATGCTGATGACGGGATTTCCGGTTATGCGTTTATTTAAATACTGCCGAGACACGTAAACGGAGGAAATGGTAGGGTTCTCGACCAAAACCCTCAGTCTAAAACCTTCAAACTGCAAGGCAGGAGATAGGTAGAAATTTTTGTTTTGAAGTAGGAGGGCAGCCATTTTCTAACTCCTAACATGAAGAACCTGGAGACTAGTTTGTCGAAACTACAACCACTGACGTGCCTGACGTGGAATGACCATCATAACGACCAGTTTAACCCGATGGGCAATCGAGATGCGCAAGCTATCACACCACATCGGTACCCAGTCTTTTCGTAGCCTGCACCTTGGTTGTTTTTTTAAAAGGTATAGGCACCTTGGTTGTTTGAGTTTGAACGCGGCTGGTTTGTACTTATCGTGTTTGTATGGCTGTTGGGCGTCAGTGTCAACTAATAATGTGTTGTTGCTGATGTTGACGTTGTTGCGGGTGTCAGCAGTCAAATGCAGTTGATCCAAATGCTGGTCCCTTCGTTGATCTGTTACTGGATATGAACCGATGATGAAGTTGTCACGATTGTGTTTCCAATGTCTAGACGAAGTATGTGGGAACTTGCTAATTTGCGAAGAAACGTTCCAGCTACACATACATATATGCTTAGACCTGTATCCGATTAATGTGGTTACGATAATGAGCGAGTGAGTAAAACATTCAGCCCTGTTTGTTTCATATTGTTCGTGGTGAATACTAAAAACTTCAGGCGGGAATAGCGGTGCAGTTCCGGGTATTTCCGAAAATTGGTGATATTTACGACGACGCGTTCAACTAACATGCTTTCTCAATCAGTAGCAAGCATAGCTTATATTTGTTCCTTTTATGTCGTATCATACAAACTGCCCACTGCGTGATAGACAGATATCAACACATCCACTTGACTTCAAGTCTAACTGTGACTCCTTTTAACTGGTAGCAACAAACGGTTTGCCTGAATGGGCTTTAGGTTTGGCATACTGGTCCATGGGTTCACAGTTCGTCCACTCCGCTGCCTTCAATGGCTCACTCACGTACACAGTTAAACAGGTTTGATAACGAGTTGCACTCTGGGAATGCCTGACAAACGATGCACCTATTGTGCACATGGGATATACCAGGAGTCTTTGATCAACGTTGTTTTTGCGTTCGCGATAGTTTAGCCTTGCAGATCACACACTCGGAGTGGGATTTGTGTATTAAAGATTTTCTGTTCTTTATTGATCCACCACATTTCCCAAAACAAAAACAGAGCACTCGATTTTTGTGAACCATCTGGTTTATGTAAGCTGTTAGAAGACGTTTGGTTTCAGGCTGGTTGATATGGACTTGAACCTCTCCAACCAATTTTTGAAAATTTCTGATGATGGTCGAATTCTGTGATAACACTGGTTATTTTTCATTTTCGAGACTATAATCCTGTGGGCTGCGAAACTTACGAACGGTTGTTCTAGCCCCACTCTATTCATACTACTCTTATCTAAATGGTTCAATAAATGAGTCTGGTAGGATACGTGATCTGGTCATTATAAACCGCCGTTTAGCTTTTTGATACATGTTTATCGCACTGTGAATGTTCGAACACTCCAGTGATACACAGTCAACAATCCTCCTATGGCACTACGTGATAGTGGACACGTTTATAGCTCAGTAGCTCTTTTTTACCATTCATCAGAAATTGTGTGCATTGTGTTGATTACCTCATTTTTTTCTTTCAGCTTCTTTTGGATAACGCCTTGATGAATCCACTGAATTGGTTGTCCTTTATCTATGAAGACAGGCAAGAAGACGACACGTTTGATTCGTCTCTGTTCCTGCCTCTCACAGTCGGTTTGGGCACAGTCGTTATCAGCGTGCTATTGAGCTACCGCGGTGGTTTGTTAAGTGGTCTGAACAAATCGGCATCCGCAAAAACTAGTCCGAATTGTGACCTATCGAACGCGGTACGTGATTTGACCAAACGCAAACCGTTGAAGTCCAGTATCAAACTAAAACCGACTCCTGTGAACGAGCCAAAGATTCATCCTAAAGGTGGTACTACCACTAATTCTGCAGCAGTTCCAACTGCAGTCCCACCCGAGGACGATCTGACATCTTCCCAACGCCCTGTAGAACAGATCCACCCCCAGCCTACCAACCATGTGGAACCTACTCCAGTTGTGCAACTGGACACATGCCCTTCACCACCTGTGATCCACAAACCGGAGACAAAGAAACCTAGAAAGTCTCGACGCTCAGCTCGACCAGAACCGTCCGATACTCATTTTCATGAGACCACAGAGACTTTCGAGCCAGATCCCACATGGGTTACAGTCACAGGAAAGAAAAAACAATCAGCTGCGGGTGATCTTGTGACTGAATCTTCAGGCTATGTTGCCAGCGCATCGACCGCGACTGCCTCAGCTAGGAAGAAGACCAAGGAAAATAAAGGTAGTTAGAAAATAGTGGCTCTTTTATAGGCTTATCGCCATTTTTTGGATCCGGCGAAGTCCGTTGGTCGGTGCAGTTGCAAAAACTGTCCACACATTCGGATTGTCGCAATATCGTTGATGGTTTTAGTTCTGTAAATTGTAACGTGAGTAGTGTGTTTATTGGTGAGATTTCATAGGGAGCTTTACTGATTTGCCAGTTGTTGCCATCCATAATTATTACTGTCTAATTTTAACATCCGCGTTCGTACATTCGAGTAAAAGTGGATTTTTCGTTCATTTTCCATTGTTCGCTTGACTAGCATTGGTTGCTCATTCTTGCTATGTCCAAATCGATGACCGGTTTTTCTGTCTACCTTTTCTGTATTCCCTATCCATCAATCGCCATCGTCGTGAATATGTTAGGCCGTTGTTTTTAGTTCTCGCTAGTAACGTAACTTTCTTGACTTTAGCAAACACTACCCTGTTAATCAGACTTAATTACGCATCAATTTGAAACTCATTTTCAGTTGCAACTTAGGTGCGATAATCACTTGCTCCTCCACTTATGATCGTTTCCTATATTTTTGGTTCACTGTTACTTTTCTCTTCACCACCGCTATCGACTGGACAGCTGAGTTCGCTACACCCCCGGCGCCATCGACTACGTCTGATGGCCTGGAACCGGTTTCTGTCGAAATATCGCCTAATGTTGCTCCCACCGTCCCTCTGTCTCCAAGCCTAAGTCTATCGTCTCCCTCGCAATCGATTTCCGGATCTTCTTCAGCTCATTCAACCAGCATTGTGACACCTACGACAATTGTAACGGTGAGCGCACGGTATCTAGCTATCATACCATGACACTTTCTGTCAAACAGGCTCGCTGATACTTTATTGTCGTTCTTGTGTAGGTCGATCGGTTGTTCTTGCGGCTGTTATGTTGTGATTTGTATTTTTGACATCTCTGTTCTGTGCGTTCAATTTATCGTTGTTGCAACGCACTAGTCTATATTGTGAAAAGGTTAATAGTCATGACTTACTGACAGTCCTGAATCTGATCATTAGAAATATCCAAAGACGAATCACCAGGGAAATTGTATTGTTCAGAAAAATCCTATTACCCGGAAAGTTACTGATACTAGAACATTTTTTAAATATAATATAGACATCCGTAAGATTATCTACTTCTGAGTCACAAAATCTTTCACACACTGGACACTAACAGACTTCTTCTCTAACTAAACAAGAATAAATGCATAGTGTCATTATCTGTGGTTGGGTTACCAAATAAACATACCTGTGCAGATGGAATTTTTCTCAGGCTGTGAGCTTAGTAGAATGCATTGACTCGCCCTATACTCACTTACAAGTTTGAAACCCGACTAAATCGATACGTTCCAGTGATCAACATTGTCATACTTACATGTCAGTTGCATTCTCCGTATTCCATTTCTTCTCTGATGCTCATCACCTTTCATCGGTTCTCTACCATTTGTAACGACTTTTGTAGTCACACGTCTTGCTTCGGGCTTTCGCCAAAAGACCGATAACCCACATTTGATTTCAAAGTCCTCATTTTCTGAACCTTGATTATGCACTGTTCACTTGACTGCCTCTTCCAGTCTAATATGAGTCATGCAACTGACATAGCAAACGATAGGCTGGTACCTTCGAAATGTGTTCGGACCACGGAAGCTTGTATAGCAAGAGCAACACGTTGGTCGGTATATTAGACTCATCTACTTCGGTAACACGCAAGTAAACAATTCTTGAGCACTGTCAAATAGAACTTATTAATGAATGTTATTTTGCTCTCTGTTTGTTGCAACGCATCCATTTTGAAAATCGGATCACATGGTGTGCACATGGATCGGATTTAATATTATTCCCTCATGTCAGATTTATCTTACTGTTTTATAAGTCAGACTCCAATTCATAAACCCGAATAGAAAACCTTGTCATTGTCCACCAACTTAGCTTATCTCTCCCTTCATTCATCACTGAGTGGGTTCCGATAGCCGCACAAGAGGATCAGGAAGAATCGACATGATCACACATAAATCTACAAAAGCATCCAACAGAGGTGATGTTAAAGCATTCCTCGGAGAATGGAATAGAGTGAAAGGTTCGTCAGCGAAAGGTTTGTATGAGTCCTTCGGCTCAGTCTCCTGTTAGGGCACATCTGTCGCACACTGCGCACTTTTCACAGGAGTAGCTTTCTGGACAAAGCCAACGCTTTTTTTAAGGGGGCTATTTTTTTTAATCCTACGGTTCCCAATAAGTATGACGGCTGTTTTTCATAAGAAATCAAAATGCACTTGCGTTCGTGGTTAGTTTTGTTAGGGAATCCAATTTTTCCATTCAAAACTGCCTCCTTCGTGAAGACGATTTTACCCGGTTGGAGTGAGTAAAAATGCCTTGAACAGTCGAGAGTTGTCCGCTACTTTTTTCCACTTGTGTTACGACCGCACCTGATAGAGAAAGACAAGAACAAATGCAAAGACCGCGAGCAGTATCCCTATCACGAACGAACGCAACGATATCGCAAAAACTGCACGAAAATCAGACCTCAAATACCGGATTCCCACTCTCGCAACTTAGAAGCCTCCAACAAGTAAGAAAAAAGATGGCCTTCAAACGAGCTTTATTTGCCTCTCATCCGGAAGACAAAATAGCGGTTTACAGCAGCTGTATTTATTGGTTTGGGTGGGCTTGGGTCTAGGCCACTGAATGGACCAATCAGGGGCGAGTGCAACTTCTCGGATGTTCCAGAATTCTCGCGGACGCTCAAATTCGCAGAAAATGAAGAAATCCATTTTCCTTGCAAATAATGCGAATTTTTGGGAAAAGTGCCTTTTCTAAACAATTTGCCCGGCCTTTATTCTGATGTGCTCATTGGTGCCTTGGTGACCTTAACTGTTAGCCTTGGTGATTGTCTTTCTATCTTCTAACTCGAGAATGTTTGTAGGTTGTTGTGCGCCATACAGATCGGCCTCTTCTTGTCGCACACGTTTTTAGAACGGAACAAAGTTGCTTTCTGTGCTCGTCTTTTGGTTTGTTTAGAGAGCGATTAACGGGGAAATTCGCGTTATTCTCACCACCAAGATTTTTCGTTTTCTCTATTACAAGAAGTAGAATTCGATTTTTATCGAGCTCATTCCGTGGACGGACCAGCGTTTTTCTCTGTGAAGGTTTACAACGTATATTAATGCCTCTTTAAGACACCTTAGTATTTTACTCTACTATAGACCTTATGTAAGGAAATCTACTGTTTAGTGACTCTGGCTTGCGATTCGTGATGGCGACTTCGCAACCGTCATTCAGTGGTAACCGATAATGTTATTTACAGGAAGTCTCAATTTAAAGAGTAAAAAACACAAAACCAATATAGGTGTAACACTACTTAGCGTTTGCCACTGCGCGGTTGCATGGTTACACATCAGTTTGAATACAGTTAAACTGCGAGGCTCACATAATAGTTAAATGACGATTATTCAAACTAGAGAACTTTTAAACAAGTCAGTTTAACACCTCACAAAACAGACTCCTGCATCCTTTACAGAACGGTCGGTGAAGAGTTCTTATTGACGATTTTATATATTCAACTAATCTGTCCTGCAGCCCTTGCTAAATTTGACCTGACAAGATTATCGTAGTATCTCAACTTTTCGGAAATGGGCTCATTCATATTCTCACGAAGTGCTTTGCATATGGTTCCAAGGGATTTATTTTTCCAAATGAGATGCTTATTTCTTTATAACTGCACTCTAAAGTGTCTCTTAAATTAAAACGCTACATCCTGGATAGAGCATTGTGGTGACCATCGATCGAGTGCATGCACCAAGAACGATATTTTTTTAGAGTCTGACAGTTCCATAGAAATCATTCGAAAAATATTAGGCTACAAAAATCAACTCTCGCTCACGCGATTCAGACAGGTTTAGGTTTGCTTGTTTTTGTTTTTCGAATAACTTTATGAGTATGAGCCTATCGTTGGCTGTAGCACTTCCTTGCAGCCGTCAATGAAGAACACCGCGTGGTATCCATTGGTGTCGTCATGGCTTGTATGACCCGTATTCACATTATCATCTGCTTTTCGTGGGATTTGGTGTAATTGCCAAAGGTCACATGCAGTAGTTTTGAAATCAGTATGCCGAGTACATGACCTGGAGAGCGTGTTTACTGCGAAGACACCACGCGACTTGCCCAAGTAGTATAGACGAATGCGCTTACCCCCAACGAACTTTGGAATATCAAATATCCAACATGAAAGCTGTAGCCGTTAGCAGTACAATGTCCTCTGAACAAAGTTGTCTTTGTTTCACTTATCCTCACGATTCTCCACCACACAGTCCGTTTTTGGTCATGCATCATCCGGAGGATTACCTGATAGTGCATATCATAATGTTAATGTGCCAGCAGAATTAAAGATAATTTGTCACATACATCAATCAGTTATTGGAATGAGGGTTGATGTATTTCCCAAATTGACCTGCGGAGTTGTTCATTGTTTTCTCAATCGTCGTATAATTGTAGAGTCTGAACAAATTTCTTTTGGATACATAGCTCTTGACTGTACAAACGAATTCTGATCGTCTCCACAGTACCAGACGAGTAACTCAACCTCATATCATCGAACACTCCATGTAAACCGTTGGAAATGGGCCACATTCACATGTGTGATAAACAGTTCTCACTACAACTGTTCGTACCTAAACCGCCGGGTAGCTGCCGTTACTAACTACGCAAAGACTAACGCGTCTAACGACACATGTACTAAACAGATGTTGATTGCTCGTTTGGATGAAAACTCATTGTCGTTAACCTTGTTATCCGAATATACGTTCGACCTTTATCAATGAACATTCATCCAGTTCACTCACGGTTTGATTCGGTATTCTTTGTGTGCTACCGTAACACTGATGTAAATGCACTCGATTGGCGGATTTCTCTAGTTCCGATCCTGTACATTTACAAGAAAAAACGCTACGGATCTGCGGATGAAACATCGAAAGCATAAAGCATGCGGATTGAGCGATTCGTCTGATCATCATCACCATAACGCCTAAGAGCCTGAACAGGGGATAATGTGACTCGGGCAGCCACTCACTTTAGCTGTGACGTGGAATACCCCAGAAGAAGACGTTACTAAAAAGGTTGAGAATTAATAAAAGAAGACTGAGCGGAAGGACTAGAAATGGCATGGATGCATATACGCCATTGACTGCGGCACATTGCCATCTTAGCGTTTCCAGTCAGCGATTTAGGTAATCACGAAGACTCTAACCAGGTAGGCGATACCTATCCACTTTACTCAACGGAGCAGTCAAGGTCTTCATATTTCATGACCACGTTGTTGCTTGACCATCACGCGGTTTTACCCAACTGTTGGTGGCTTCAGTATATGGTGCCCGGTACGGTAAACGATCAGATGATATATGGAGTGCATAACCCAACCAGTGCAAGCTGCGCAACGTGTATAGTTGACCAATTGATCGCGCATCCCGAGCGTTCCGGAATGCATCCTTGATAGCATCCGAACAGTTGTCCGTTGAGGCGTACGCCGATGTAATGAATACACGACGCCTTTCCGACAGACTAACCGATGTATTGAGTCTGACAGCGCACAAGCGACTGTTCACTGGGATCCAATCGAACAATCATTGCTCTGCACTGGAACTCAGTACGATTCCCACTCCAGCTTGATCATGAGGTTCAGCTTCGGCGTCACTAGAGACCCTGGGATGGACGCGCTTGGATCGACAGTTATCTAGAGATGACCTCACATCTGCATGGCCCGCCACATCGAAACAGCACACAATCCCAATCACCACGTCAGGTTAGCAGTGTTTGTCTGAGATTTTTAGGTATGCTTAATAGTTACTGTTGCGCATACCAGAGTTTTTGTGCATATGCTGCCGAGAGTATGCGCGACGAGCAAAAGCGAACTGGTATCGTAGAGCAAGTTTTTCAAGTGGCGCAGACCTTAACATTGCAGTGGAAATGCTTAAGTAACTAACATTAAATGCATTTTCCAGATGTTGCGCATACTAAATTACAGAGGCCCATTGTGTGTGCTTTTTTATCCACACCGTTTGATACTATGACCTACAAACGAGATTCTTCTCACCTCTCAAATAAAGCCACCTCATCCGGTAGCTTGGTGCAATCGTCATCGTGATTTAACTGTATTAGTGGGACGTCACATTCATAGAACACTAGTCTCACACTAGCTGGGTCACATGATCCACCTATGTGTGACTTGATGCTATTCGTGGTTGAACCTATTCACTGCATTCTGTCTATCGGATGACTCTGTTGGGAATACTACTTTGTTTGTTGGACTATGTAGGGGGCTAGCCAAGGTACGAACACAGTCAGCTTAAAAACATACTCATGGAATAGCTCACTATGGGCAATCTCAACCTAGGCTGAACAAGAGCACCAGGGAGAAAAGACGCACGCACGGGAATTGTTTTGTAAGGTCGATTCAGTTCAAACAAATGGTGTTCATTTAGGACAGAGATGACCGATGGGGACTATATGTAAAAATAAAACATAATATGAAAGTATGTACAATACCCTATGAAACTCTGATCAAGTATTTATACCTACTGATTATTCAACCACATCGACGATCCAATTGAATGCAATGTTATTTCCCATTTTGTCGGACTTTACACGTTTAGGATCATTAGTGCTACTCGACCGATAGTCCATCCCACGTCTCCTGATTGCTTGCATGTTGTTTTCGAATTCGTTTGAGGTGGATCACCTCATCAAAGTTAATTATGCTGATGAGCATCTTTGCCTTCAGTAATTGACTTAAATTAGCTTCTGTTTCCATCATCTACTCTTTGGGTTCAGATAGCATCACACCAGACCTGGTCGATTCTTTCAAGTAATGTCTGGCAGATAAATCACTCGGCATCCCGCCCATGTTGAAGTCATCGCCGTGGATGTGCTGTTGCAGTAATGGTGGAATTATGAGTCCGTTCAAGTAATCCTGTTGACTAGGCTCACATCACTTAGCATTTGATCCATTCTACTTGTGACTTTACAAGTCACACAGTGTTTCACAAACCAGCTTGGCAAGCGATCTGTTTGTCCTTTTCAACCGTCGATTGCTTTATCACCACAAGGTTTCACTCAACTGTTAGTGGTTTCAGTAGGTGGCAATATACAATGTGGAAAACGTCGATAGTCTGTGGATTTAGTTATTTCCTAATCTACTCCTGTTTTTCCTTTATCACGGGTCACTGGTAATATCGACAAGCGTAATCTGCAGGTATTAGAGACCAACCTTTTTTCTTAACATGCGTGTTTGTATGTTGTGGACTGTTATCAATAGCATAGTTTCTCTCTCACTTGAGTTCTTGTTCATGCTCTGGCTTTCAAGAATTTTGTCGTCCCTGGACATGGCTGTCCTTCGGTTCGCGTGTTTACCCGTTTGTGACTGGCACGTTGCCTGTCAGCTCGCATATCTGCTGAGTAATATGTTCTTAAATTATGGATTCAACTTGGTCGATAAACCTGTCTTTTGTCTGTCTGAGTTTTTTGTACTCTAGTAAGTGTGTAGACCTGGTCGACCAATACTTTGTTAGCGTGGCATATCACGCAACATGTTCATACGTAATTCTGAATTCATAACGTTATATTCCTCCGCAGATCTTACCAACTTCTTGTTATGATTTTGTGTACGGTTGCTAGTAGTTGCCGAGACTTTAACCGGATTGTTGTTCGTTTATGGTGACATACAGGCTTCCACCTTATGCATATAATTTCCTACAAAGTTGTGTTGTGCCCTAATTCGATGACTTGTTCTCATAAGACTTCGCATTACGACAACACATACGTACACGTGAATCATTAGGTCACACGTTGTCTGCCTACTGTTGAACTCATCAGTTTTATCGTCGACACCAATGCGTACATCAATGGCTTATACAGACTACACAAACACCGGAAAGTAACCACAGTTCTAATACAAATGGGGAGAGAATTGTGTGGTAATCAATCGAATTTTCTATTCCCCTAAACATTCCGCATCAAGATGCACACTATTTCTGATAGACAAACAACTCAGTTGCACCTCGAAGTAAGGCGATATGTGCTGGTTTCACTATCTCTCCTCATTCGTTGCCCCTACTGCTTACCCAGTCAAAGCACAGCACAAACATGGTCAGTAACATTTGAATCAATTCCGATTCTAGCAATCTACGTTCACTATTGTTATCGTTCGGCGAGCCGGACTTAAACGTTTGGAACTCTTTTCCTCCTTCTCTTTATCTCTGATTTACTTTTACGCATTGTTGCTTCCCTTCAGATGCGGCAGCATGTCCGACCTGCTTTACTTTATCCTCACTTTCTGTTGTTACTGCATTTTTGTGCCTTTTTAATGCTGTTGTTTATTATGATAGATGGAAATACTGTCCTATGTTGATTATGGAGGTCAAGAATCTCCTGAACAACAGGAGTGTTTCGACCGTCGATTGTAATTCATTGTACTTATGGGGAAATGGTGATTTAACCAATGCTGACAGCCTTAGATTTAGAATCTTCAAGTTTGCTACTCAGCCATGTCGATGACCTGGTTATCCTTGACTGTCCATGCTACAACAACCCTGTTATACATTAGCCCAGTTACATTCCATCCCAGCTCATTGGCGTTAAGCATGCGAGATAACGGATGACTTGACAAATGGAAATGAAGGCAACCATTTTAATAAGTTCCGTCATGTTCGTCACTCTTGCTGAAGTCCTTGTGACCCACGTAGTGCCTGATCGGAAATATTACAAGATACATGGTCTACTCTGGTCCACTGATGTGAATGTCGTTGTTTAACCGATTTACCTGTGTAGAAAGGACAGTTTGTGAAGTGGTAAAGGACAGCTATCTTCTTGAGGCCCTCTCATTTGTAATTCAGGTGTTTCTCGATGAAGTCCGGACACCATGTTGTTGATTGCTTGAGCTTAGACATAAGGGTTTTAGGAGTTAGGTTCCATCCGCTCTTTTTTTAAAATCTTTTCATGGTTGTATATGTGTGAACCACTGATATAGTGCTGGCGGTGATAATGATCACTCATCGACATAGCATTGCTGCCCAAGAATTCACGAAAGGAAGTGTTTTATCATTTTCGTCTGTATTTGCGTTTGAAAGAAACTGTTTTCTTCCTATTCACCATTTTCTGTTGTTTGTTTTGCACCACTCTATCAACTTTTCTTTCTCATGTACTCTCTTTTTTATCTGGTTACGCTGTTCTAAAGACTGCGTTGCAACGATCTCACTGCATTTCTAAGAAACCTGAATGATTGTTCACTGTGACCACTCGTGATCGGAAGAAACTGCAAGACGGCCAGATGATGGCGTAGTCATGGGCAATGAACGCCTTGCTCGCCCAGCTGAGCAAGGTTAGTAGGTACCGTCTGTCCGGTTAGAGAGTTTGTGACCATCCACACCGCCGGTTGAAAATGCTGTCTGACATAATACTCTATAGTAGTCGATGGTAAGCGTGTATCTGCAAGGTTGTCGACTCTTCTTTTCCATGAGACCTTGTTTTTTCCTCTCTATATATATGTACTTAGAAATTACTGTGCTACCTCGTGTACCATTGTCAAGACTAACGACAACTGAAGCCTCACTTTCCACGGTTACGATTCGAAGCTGAAAATGATAGTGATGATCTGGCCAATTTAATTGTGACCAGAATGTAGAATCTTTCAGAATCCACGGCTATAAGCAGTCTATCGGGGCAATTATAAACCTCTTGATTCGGGCAAAACAAGATAGAATACTGAGGGTTTATTCGGATACAACTGGTTCTGTACATAAAAAAAAGTAATGGTTAGCAACTATGAACTTTGAGTACGGAATTTAACCGTCAGCAAGTATCAGTGTGCGGTAGCGTAGACAATTCAATGGGGCTAGACAAATTAAACGAAAAGAGATAGCTTCAACAAGAGTTCGTAATATCAATCAAGAGTATGTTACGTGTAACAGTGTGAGAAATGTTTGGCCTGTGTTTAATGTGATAAACAATGGGGATATGTGTGAAGGACCTACAGTACGATAGTTCGACCAAATGGTGTATAAGTATAGGGGATTGATATGCAGACGGCTGACCATAGTTGCGTAGCGGGGCGTTAACATCGCGGGACTGGGTGATTCGGTGGTTCGAGCCTTCTGACGAACGTTTTGCCATCTCGCCCTCACTTTTACTAATCCGAACATTTCATTGATTCTGTCCAGAATCAACACAGACTTTTGACCTATTCTCGGAGGTTTTGCCCATCCTTGCGTCAGGTCACTCCCTCCATCCGTTGTACCCTGTTTTATCATCATCCTGTTCGAAGTATGTGGTCATATGAGAAACCGTTTTAATATTCTCTCGAATAATTATCAAATAGGTTGTGTGGCCGATTTAATAAGTTAGGGGAGACTTAACTACGATTAATTTGAGATCCGGCTGGATTCGAACCAGCGACGGAAGCAACATGCTCAAACTCAGCAAGCACCCTACCAGCTGAGCTACGAATCCACACTGGAGATTCAGAAATTTTACATTTGGATTCAGTTATCCACCCAACCGTCTGTGTCATATAGAACCAACCGAACGCTCCACAATGGTGTCGGTGTATTGCAACTTGCCCTGTTTGAAAAATTATTTCTCGGCAGTCAACCCCTTGTATTGTTTGATGAATTCCATTTAATACAGAGGATTAGGTGGGTAACTGAGTCCAAATGTGAAATTTCTGTGCTTCCGATGTAACTTCCTAGCTCAGCTGGTAGAGTGCTTGCTGTGTTTGGGCGTGTTGTTTCTGTTGCTGGTTAGAATCTTACCGGAACTCAAGTTTTTCGCAATAGAGTCTCCTATGAACTACTCAAATCCTGGCTTACCTCACTTTACACATTCCCCACTGTTACTTTTTTTGACTGTTGCCTACTTTTCTTGGCATCATCATCATCATAGACAGCAGTTGAAATCGATCGAGCATTGATGATTAACATACACACAGTTCAGCATCAACCACGGTCCTGAAAGGGTTTGAGAGGAGTTCTTGTTTGCAGTTGACTCCATTTTCCACTAGCGAGGTGATAGATACCTGTTTCGACGACAGCGCATGTGCTGGAGGTTATTGGTGCTCACGACCTGTGAACTGTTATCGAAACATTTATCTACCAGTTCACATGGTTACAACTCCGTGACTGAAAGCGGACTATTGCAAATCCTTACCTCATAACCGTAGCTCCCGCCTCTTCTAGGTATTGTGTTGTATAACCATTCTAGATACGGATGTCGTAGATTGTTTCTTATCTTGACTGCTCAATGAATGAAATTCTTCCTTGATTCAAAATAATTTTGTGAGAATGTTCGGCCAGTTAGTTCGATGGAATTTTTTTGTCAGGCGGACTCAGAATCTACCTCGGCTTAAGTTCACCGGGTAACGAACGTCGATAGTACTGTCTTATTTGGAGCACAATCGATTGGTCTCAGTTTGTGGATCACGTGCATGTGTGCCTCGCTTTTCTATTTGTTCGTTTTGTTGGCGGGGTAATCTGATATCGTTCAAGCCGCCAACCAAGTTCCAAGTCTAACGTATGCTCATCATAAACCTCACATTATTACATTTATACACAGGTTGCTCCATCCTGTAAACCTTCCAAAGCGTTACATTCCACCACCGATGTCAGGCAGCCGGTCGTAGCCACCCCAGTGCGACGGTCGAGTAATGCACAATTCGATAGTTGTGACCAAATTCCCCCGGATGATCCACCATGTGTGGCTTCATCGGTTGGGCCACCGCCGCTGTCATCTCCTGCTACTAAGGCTGTAAGTGTCATGCCTGTTCTATACCCGCACTACGATTTTCTCCAGCTTATAAGTCACACCCTCCATTGGATTTGGTTTGTATACCGGCATCAAAGTGCGTGTTCTCCGTTGTGTTGTCCTTTCAGATAAAGCTGTCTGCCACCGAAAATCTACCGGCAACCACCCGACTACTTACACAGCATCTGGCATCTCAAATACAGGCCAAAGAAGTCGAATGTCAGGTTAGTCCGGCTTTTCTTGAAATAGGCATTTTTACTGGTTATGTGCGTCCCATTTTGAGACTAGTCATTTGCACCAACGTCGACGATCAATCGTACAGCCGCCGACTCAGAGCTCTGTTCTTTCGAATACTGCCGGCTAAGTTTGTGCAGCTTGATAACGCATAGCTCTCTCTTTCATATGTGAGATCAATAAACAAACTGATGGCGTTTTTGTTGGTCTAAAAGGCTCCACTTCCTTGTAATCCAGGATTTAAAGTTTTTATATCAAAATGCTGCACCCTTACACATACGAGCTAAAAGCAGCCACGTTTCGGACCCAGTAAAAAATTTCAACCCTTAACGATTCGATTGAATGTTAGTTGATGTTATTATCACCACACTACCACAGCCTGGACTAGCTCTAGTGGAAACTCTCAAGAGGACCTTGGCGCTTTGCTTCGTTGCGCAACGAATTGTCGATTTCTGTTTACTTCCTCATGATTTACAGCTATGTATCTTCGTCGTTCATCACATACTGACCGCTTTGTATGAGACGATAAGCTGCGTAGGATCGGTCGCGAGCGAGATCCAGGAAGGGATTGTCCCAGTAAGTTGTATCCTGTCTTCTAACCACGTCTTGACGACGATAAAAGCCAACCACGCAGTGGGATGAAGACGAGGTTGTTTGGGCAGTTTCAGTTGTAAGGTCTTTTCTTGACGCTTAACCCACTGGTATACGCCTTCCTATTGAGTTGAGTATTGATACGTGTCAACTGTATCGTATGAGTAATATCCATCTGATTGAGGGTTGACAGTTTAAGACTACAAAGCATGCTTAACCGCTTCGTTCGCTTTTTTTCACCGCGAAGGTTGGCTTAAATTGGGTCAATTCTCTGTACAGTCTGCACGCTAGAAACCCCTTTATTTTCGCCTCATGTACGTTACGGCAGCTGTCACTCCTCCTAGGCGTATTCTTACGCTTTGTCCAACTCATCATCTCCAGGGAACTGAAGCTGCAGCGTCAGACGAATTGTCTGAATTGCAAACTGCATTCATGTACCTCAGCCGAGACGTCCTGTTTGAATCTGTAATGACGGCGTCATCAGTGGATGACTATATGCATACGCTCGTGATAATGTTCCGAGGCTGCATGCAACGTGGTTGTTTCTGAACAGTCTACCACTAGTATGCGACCTTTGATGTCAGTGCTGGCAGGCAACTTTCTGTTGAATTGTGCTCGTTTTGTGTTTTAGCGCTCGAGTTGTACGTCATTTTCGAAGTTCATACTCAATCTCGCTTTATGATGTCTTATATTCTTGCAGTCATTGATGTTTCCGAAATGAACGTCTGTACTTTGTTTTTCTGTCTTTGCCCACTGCTCTTACTTTCGGTTAGCAGAGTCGGTCGTACATAAGCAGTGTGAACTAACTCTGACTTATAAAACCCCAATGATTCCACGAATGTTGACAGATTCGCTACTGTCAACAATATGAGCTATCGATGTAGTGTTATCAATGCAGGTGGTGATGATGATTAAGTCAATTATCTCACATTGATTCTCGTTTCTATCAACGACTTTTTTCTCTCTCGGATAAATCTTACCTCTCATCCGCCACATTATGTGGCACTTTAAGCTACGCCTGGTAAGGAGATTAGATTCTCTCTGGCTGGTTCAAGTTGTAAAGAAGCATGTGAATTGGTGCGTAATCGAAATCGCGAACTTGTTTGGTTTGTAGTCAGCATCGTTGTTTCGGATTTGCTGCCGCACTTCTGTTTGTCGCACCAACACACGGAACTGATAATACCTATTGCTTACTTTTGTTAACAACCAGTGCTGGTCTATCACAAGCTATTGTTGTATGATGAGGTTGTGAAAGTTAGTAACAGATTCACACACTTAACGGATGAACCACTGGTCGGTTTTCGTCAGTGTAGACAATCTGTGGCGAGAGCAGGGCATCTCTTTGAGGCTTAAGGGGCGCGCACTCGTAAAAAGATCGTGAGAGCAACGTTATTCCATGCTACAAAACTTGCACGTTCACCGTGGAGTACGTAAACTGTCGGTATCTGCATTCAGTGGCACGCATCTGGTAACGCTGTTTGGTAATTAACGATAAGGTTAGTAAACGATGATTTGGCTGCAGTAGAGTTTAAACGACTCCTCCCACTCAGTTTTTCAGGGTGCATAGGCAGTGTGCCTAAAATGTATCTATCATTCATCTTTCACGTCGACCACTCTGCTGATGCCCTAACCGATTGTCATCAGGTACGAGATAGAGAACCGATAAGCGAAGCAAGTTACTGATAAGGTTGTCACTGTGAACAGAATTCGTCCCACTGATTCTCTGACAGTTGAAAGTGTTATGAGAAATGACGGCCGATCGCGTTCAGTGATATTAATGTTATCGTTGTATGATTGGGCTCTCTGTGGAGTAACGCTAGTAAGGCATTGAACGAAATAGTAATTGTCACAAGAGTCCATTGTCTTGTTGATGTCGTCTTCTCACTCACAGCTAAGTTGTTTGTTGATGTCAGCTTTTTGAGTTTAACAGTAAAGCCCATGTCTTCTGTTTCTTTTACTCAATCTTGGGCTTATTTCTCTTCGCACTACTTACATAACGGTTAAGCATCGGTATCAACCAGAGATGTACTATCATTGACCATAGTGATGTGAGGTCGACGTTCATCTGCACTCGCTTGTTGGACCGTGTAAACATTTACCGGGTTTTGTCCTTACCTGCTTTTATTGTATTCATTTGTCCTTGTTCAACTGTTACAGCACTTCCCTATTGGTGTTTCAGCTTAACCAACTCACAGTATCGTTGTTGTTCTTTTTCATTTTGCTTCGACTACAGGTCCTTCGGGATGAAGTTATCAGCTTGAGAGATAAAATCAAGCGAGCGACCGATTCCACTAAGCTAATACGAACCCCGTCTTGTCTGGTGGATGCTGCAACAATGATAGTCAACGAGGCTGTTCCATGTGAACCTGAGTAAGTTCGTCTCTGTAATCAGTTGCTCAGGTGACATCAACTTTTCTCCTCCACTTGAACAATATCACAGTCGCTTGGCAGAATGCTGTTCGAGTTCAGGAACGAGTTTTCTTTTAGGGATCTATGACTCCACAGCCTAATCCATTCAGATGTAAGAAGTGAATCTTCTCCTTGTCCAAGGACGTAGAAAAGAACTCCAAGGTGCCCGGTCTTCAAACCGTTGGTACATTGTTGACTGTCGACAAGTATTACATGACTGTAATACTCCATATTTGCAGTATCTCTGTCATCCTCTTCTGTTCGCCACTGTGAACTTATTTCCTCTGTCTACCCACGGGGCTCTACAGCTCAGTTGGTTGTGTGACATGCAATCTCATGGGGCATAGCTGCTTCTCTATCTGTTTGTTGATACCCTACTTGTTTCTGATTCATTGGTGCGGCAGGTTTGCCTGCCTAAAAGTAGGGGTTATGGGCGAGTGTTTTTGTTATCTACGGGAGCTACTGTTGTTAATTACAACACATCAGTGTTTAATAAATTTGAAACATTGAGTTCCTTTTATCCAGTTAGTCAGGACAACAAGAAGACATATCGCGAGGTACAAGCATTTCATTTATTCTCATCAGTCGATTACATTACAATATTCAGTTATATAATAGTTCAGGGCGTGACGACGAGACAGTGAAACGAACGAACGTCACATGTGTGCAGTCAGGGTCTGGTAAACGGTTTCAGTGCCACGACAACGAAATTGATTACATCAACACCTTCTGCCAACAGAGGGTCATGTAGTCCACCTCGCCACTTCGTTTGTGGTCCTATTACGCAATCGCAACTCCAGTATGTTGTGGTTTCCTGGACGTTGTTAATCCAGAGTCATGCATTGAAACCGTTAACCCGACCCTGACTGCACACGTGATGTTCGTTCGTTTCACTGTTTCGTCGTCACGCCCTGAACTAATATATAACTGAATATTTTATGTAATCGACTGATGAGAATAAACGAAATGCTTGTACCTCGCGATATGTCTTCTTGTTGTCCTGACTAACTAGACAAATGGAACTCAATGTTTCAAATTTATCAAACACTGATGTATTGTAATTAACAACAGTAGCTCCCGTAGATAACAAAAACACTCGCCCTTAACCTCTACTTTTGAGCAGTCAAACCTGCCGGGCCAATGTATCAGAAATCCGTTCGCTTTCCGAATGTATGGTCATGTTTTGATCAATATAAATTGAACATCTCTCACAATTGGTCGCAGCTGCTCGGTAATGCACATCGTTGCCACGTCCAAGATTTCAGCCTCGGCCAAGCACTCATGAGGCAACCGTGTTGACCTCTGCTACACTAATCCCAAATTGGGTACGACTGAATTGTATGCAAACATCCGGTCACATTCGCTTGTGTGCAATGGTCATTACTCGATCTCTTCTAGAGGAAACACGGTAACTGCCCTGTTAATTCCAGTCGATGACTCCTCTACTAGGGCTTCTCTCCGACTCGAAATCACGGAAATCGTTAACTAGTTGAGCGATATTGTGGTTACCAGTAAGTCGTAGAGAAGTTTGGTTGATATTAATGAACATCGCCCAGTTGATCACAACTACAGCATTTCCACAAACCCTTCACTCACCTCTTTTCGAAAAAGGGCATTATACTCAGGTTTCGTTCTTGTTAAAGGTCGTCAGTTATGCATATCCTTGCCACGATCAGGATTAGAATGTTTTGTTCTCAAAAACCGATTGACATCCATTATGCCCAATCTCTTTTGCTTTGACGTTCGACGTTTCTCCTTGTTGCGATCGCAACTCGACGGAGAGGAGAAAGGTCAGTCGACCAACTGCACTGATCTGTCGCCTGTATACGTGTCTGCCATTTATCCGCTGTTGGGTTAGGCCACGCGTGTGTATTGTTCCGTGAACTTCTGTTACGTACACATATATTTTTGTTACCATGGTATTTATCAGTTGTCTTGTTACTCGTTTTTGTACTTCAGTCTGCTTCAACTTCCTTTGCTTTGTGCATGTGTGTGTGTATGCGTGTGCGCTTACAAAACCACAAGTAAGAACACGACTATAATAACCTTTTGTAAATCGATTTTCTTTGAAAATGTGCAGTACCGATAAAAGTTTTACTGATTTGTGTGTGTGATTGCTTTAGACACAGGCACGTCTACAACTTGAAACTCTTTAGAAAGTGACTGAATTTGTCCATTAATTTTTGCTAATTCTCGATTCAAACGGTTGATGGTTGTTCCCAATTTTACCGATCTTGGTGTGTGTGTGTGACAATGGGGTCCTCGTAGCATCCACACCCATGCTAGCTATAGTCACAACTTTGTAATTCCACCCTATGCGCACTCATTCTGTTGACGTCTTCCGTTAGTCGGATTGCAACCAACCGACATTTAGGTTCTGCAGTTTTGATCGTTACGAATCGCAACTTCCTGACTGCGGTTGTGCAGGCAAAATGCAGTGATTCCACATTTTGTGTAGGTCGTCCATTTCTGGCGTGTTTACGCATATGCACACGTTTATATTATGCATACATGTATCCTTGCGTCTGTTGGTTGGAACACTGTCCTCAAACGTACATGCCCGTTCATTCATTTACATGTGTTTGATTAGGTGCGCTTGACAGATTGTGTTTGTCAGTCTTGTCATCTATGGGTCCAGACATTCATCTCTTCGAGAAAACCTAGTGCCTATCTAATTGGCCCACTGCTTGTCCTTGTACCCTTCGCTTTCAGACCGACTCCTCTTCAGAATTCGGAGCACATCAAAAGAGTCAAAAATTCAACCATCTCATCTGAGCCACATCGCTCTCACAGTCCTGATGTTGTGTTGCTGCGAGCACTACAAGATGAAATTGCCCGACTGGCTAAAGAGGTCACCTTGGCTTATCAACGAAATGAGGTTAGTATCTTTGGAGATAATACAGTTTATCTATTCCGCACGTTCAATTGCTGCTGTAACGTTTTTCACGAAGGACATCTAACCTGCCTACCAGACTGATGTTATTTGGTTCATAATCATGATTTTGCGCGATGTCCATATTTGACATTTTCGTATTCATATTTTTGTGTATACTACCATGTTATTTAGTAGATCACATGATTTCAACGATACTCTGCATGTGCTTTCGCGGTGGCACGATGGAGATATAGTTGCAGATTCTGTTTACTTCCCTTCCCTCGTTATCAGTTTTCTCTCAGCTCGTCCTGTTCATCGGGGCTCCTCATGATTAGAGCAATCAATTTAGCTTATCTGTAAGATTTTGTTTTTATCCCTTTCTCATGTGTTCGATTTTCTTATTATTTGATACATTTGATCGTTCGACAGTACTCACGCCGATTGTCAGTCGTATGGTCGCGAAATAGAGTTTCGGCCACGGAGTGGAGTCTGTATATGGGTAGATCAAGCTTCGCATCCCTACAGATCGCCTGCAAACTGGATATTGTGTTATCGATCATCATCATCATCATCATCATCATCATCATCATCATCATCATCATCATCATCATCATCATCATCACAGACAGCAATACATCAGTGGGTCACACCACTGATGCTTAACTGCCATAGTCGAATCACTACCACTTTATTGTTCCTCATACTCAAATTTCGATCGTATTACTATTGTAAACCATCAAAAAGATAAGCTGGTTCGTCCTCGGTATAGAAGTGCGCTTAGCAGAAATTGAGCTCCCCTTCTTATAATAATTAACCCGGGAAAGCTTGGTCAAGAAAATTACCGCGACTTTCCTCGTATGTTCCCAAGAGAAGCCAAAAGACACATGCAAAAACAGCTTTGTTCCACCCCAAAAACGAGTGTGACAAGGCGAAAAATACAAGGTACTCATATGGTGCGTAGTGACCTAAAAACGTTCTCGAATCAGAAAACGGAAGGACAGTTACCGAAAAAATAGTTAGGGTCACTAAGCTACCAATGAGCATAGTGGAATAAAGGTCGGACAGGTAAAGAACTAACCAAGTTTACCTCTCAGCGGTTCTGGATAGTTCTGCTCATTCCGATTGAATTACTCTTTTTTTGTCGAGGACGGAGGCGGTTTTAGATGGAAAAAAGGACTCCCTAACCGAAGCATATATTTAACATATTATCTGTGTGCTTTATTCTCTCTTTCAAAAGCAGATATTCAATCAGTGAATATATTGGGTAGCAAATTTTCAGTTATTAGTGTGCTGGAAACAAAAGAGGACTATGGATTTGACCCCTGATCGACGATTCTATTTTAAGCCTGTTTCGTGTTAATCAGTGAATTGTCATGCGAGATTAGGGCAAAATTGAAGTACTGAGTAGAAGTGCGTGCAATCAGGTATTAACCAGGAGTTCCCAAAACGTGCAGTGGGAGAACAGTACTAAGATGACAAACTGGAGCAGTGCTTCATACTTCCGAATATGAGGAACTAAGAATACTTCAGAGTAGCAATTTGGTGTCCTTGCAAAAACTTAACTCATCACGTGTTCTCACGAAGCTGCACGTTGGATTATGGCAACTAACAAATTCAGTTCTATCTGTTTTTATTTCACTGTTCATTTAGTGCATTCACTTCAGGAAGTTTTGGGAGCGACGACATGGCTTTTATGGGACGTTAAGCTGAAATATTCGGGGATTGCTGGTTTAACGTAGTGTCTGGTATTGCTATGAGATGCTTAACCAGTGAGCACGTCTTGAAACTTATGGAGCAAGTCAGAGAGAAACCTCTTAACACGCTTTTCGCAGACGCTCAAATTGATGTAAATAATATGGTCAGCAAGTGTGGAAAAAGTATGTCCATTCGAAATAGAAAAATATTTCAGCAGCTGATGTACAGTGTGCTTTTTTGCGGAGGCCCGGCGTGTATAACAGAGCAACAGTAAAGCTGACCTAACAAAACACAATCTTTGATGAACGGTTTTGTAAGGTGATTAGAAGCTACTGATTATATCAGCGAGGTTAGTAACTGTACGCTATGTCTTTGCCATCTGTGATGTCGAAGAGACGCCCGATTATCGTTGAAAGGAAACAAGACTGGTTGGTAGTCTTTTCTTCCAGGTCATTTGACGTCAATGTTGCAGTGTGCGACGGCTCAAGCTACTGCACCTTCTGATCAGGCTCTCGGCCTACGAGTGAATCGAGTTGCTGAATGTCTTAATAGGCACAAAAAGAGTGACGTCTGACCATTGATGTAACATTAGTATCATCCTATGGCTATTAGTGGTCACTATTCGTGAGACATAATGCCAGGATGTGATTGTATGCCATCTGATTTTTCTTTGTGACAGCGAATGTGCACTCTAACCGCATTATAGTTCTCTTTCAGTTAGCTACATTATGGTCCACCATACATAGTGTGTTCATCCATGCTTTTCTTGTCTCTCCTCTTCCTTACTTTTTCCTTGCAGAACCTTCAAACACTTTTGACTGCAACCAAGGCCCAGTTGGCCGCTGCCAAAAAGAAGACTTCACGAGACACGAAGACCATTCGACAACAGCTGGATACAGAAGTAGAACGAGCCGAACAAGCAGAGCAAGCGCTTCATCAGTTGGCAGGCAAACTGCAAGACACTCTGCAACAGGCGGAGACGCAGCACCGTAAGATTGAGGTAAACGTTACAACTTGGTTACATCGGAGAGCCATCACATAGACATTGCTTTTTGTTTGAGGAATTTGACACACCGGGATTCTTTGATCCGATGCGTTAGAACGAGAAGAGAACATTCTTTTTATTTTGTCAACACTTATTTGGTTCAGTCTGTCTTACCTCATAATATTCTGTGCTCCTACGTGATGTTTTTTGGGAGTGGAGTGGGCAAAATCCATCAGCCGGATGTCTCGTTTGCGTATAAAAACCTGATTGTTTGCTTGCTCAACAAAGATTCACTGATTGCCGAGAGTTTGGAGTATGTGTCGCTTGAAAACGCAACAGAAGTGTTAATCAGATGGTGAATTTTACGGCTCGTTGCCGTGTTGTATTTCGTCTTCGATATCCTCAAGTTTTTATTTCTGCTATCCACTTAACTCTCTGTTTGTGTCATTGATTTCAACAACCGTTTGTAGAATTATTCGACTTTCAACTCACACAGATCTCAGTTCGTTTTAGCTAACGTAAACATCACTGAAATTTTAAGCAAACGGATAAATCTTCTGTTCAAAGCTCTTGGTGATCACTACTGTAGTAACAGTGTTTTTTAGACAAAAGGTATTGATGTATACTATATCTGCATGGTGCCATGCTATAGCACGACAAGACAACTTTTATGACCACCTTCTTCCCGAAAGTTCTTATTCATACCTCAAGTTGCTGTTTTCACGACAGACAGGGTTTTCTCGTACTTACCTTTAGCTTCAACGAGTCATTTGGCAAAATGTTTTTTTTCTTCCCCTGTGGGTTTCAACAGTTCAAACTGATTGTAAATAGTTTTCAAATTGGCGTTCTCAATTGTTTGTGTTTAACTATCGCCTTTCTGTTTGCTTCGTGGTCTACACAATCCAGCAAGTGGTACCGAGTAACAGTGTTCTTCAGCAGAACGTACACTTTTTGTCATCTGTCATACGCACGGGGTTCAGCAAATGTTGGCTGCGTTGTCTGTAAAACACATTCAATGATTGTAGTAGGATAGTACAGACCCTTCGGATGTGGCGCCTTTTCTTCGTTTGCAAATTCGTTGTTTCGTTTGAACGACTGAGGTTGGTTGTTTTAATTCGGACAGGATTTTTTCTGTATTACTTCCCCGTTCATCCTTCTAGCTAGGTTTGTTTTTGCGATGTGTGTGTGTGTGTGTGACTGTAGTTTGTGAATGTCAACCATCGATGCATCGCTGTCGTCGGCAGTAGTGGTGATTGCTTTCAACCGTTTCTTCATTTTCTCAATCTTCCTTGTACTCTTCCGAGTTCCATTTCGACTGCTTAGTTTCATCGTTATGTCTTCACATTTTTCACCACAAAATGTATGCTGTTGTCATGCGGCTGAGTGATACGTGGGTATGTCACACCCATACCTGAATAGGAGGAGGAGCAGTCGCAGTAACTGAACGGACAAGCCAGCAGTCTTTCGATTGCTTAATAAAAATGTATGGTCTGTGGTAGTTGGTTTACATACTCTTTCCATCACCCGAGTGTTTATGACGTCAGGCCCTATTGAATGGAGAACACTATGGATTAGTCAGATAACGACATGGTTGCAAAAAAAAGTATACGTCGTCTGTCTGAGAGAAGATTTCTTGATCGCTTTCGGTGACTTAAAATCTTACCTGTCTCTTTTTTCCGATTTTTTGTGAAATGTTTCCTCTGTATCTTGTTACGGCTGTGATTAACAGTTACTGGAGTCACAACACAGCTTTCGTATGCGAATACCTAGCAGTTGTATAATTAAGTGTCGCTACTACGGCATTGTATCTCTCTGTTTATTGTGTAATCTTAATATAAGTTGAACTGAAGGCTAAATGTAAATTATTGGCATTGATCTAAGTTCACATTAAGACCCTTGTGTTCCTCACCTCGATTCGATTATGTAGAATACCAGTAGGCTCATTTCATATGTGCACAATCAGTCATGTGCTTCAGTTACCTCCGAGTACGGTCGCATAATCAGTTCGGAGATTGATAGCAAAAGTTCACTAAACACAATCACCTACACAGATTGAGAACTGATCCATATATTGTAATATTTTATCAGTTAACGGACCTTTGGATTGTATCTGTTTGTCGTGGGTATAGAACAACTTCTGAGTAAACCTTTACTCATCAATTGCCTTTCCCCTATGTTTTCCTCTCTTGTTTCATTATTGTGTAATCAAGTAATACCGTCTTCATGAAACATCCTTTGCTTAAGATCCGCGTTATGAAGTAACAATGTGATGGACAGTTGTTCCAGGTAATTCTTTCTCAAGCCAATACAGTTACACAGGTTTCTTCCAGACGTCTCAGTAGGAGGCATAGTTAATGTCTGTTAACTCCAATCGATAACCTCACGATAAGGACTTCCTTGTCAGGTCCACATCTCCGATATCATTAAACCTGCTGATCATTG
>LUCH01017743.1:0-25920 GCA_013368495.1 Paragonimus heterotremus
CGGACATGCTGTTCGTGAGGCAACCGTGTTTACCACTGCGCCATTGACCTCACGTTAGTCACGACCGAATTATCATATGTGAACGGTCAATCACTTCCGCTTGTGACTAGTGGTCAGGTTGTCCGATCGTCTCGAAATGGGGACACAGTTACTGTCTGTTAACTCCAATCGGTAACCCCGCGATTAGGACTTCCTAGACCTGATCATTACTCACAAGCGAAAGTGGTTGAGCGCTCACATATGATAATTCGGTCGTGCCTAACATGAGGTCAATGGCGCAGTGGTAGACACAGTTGCCTCATGAACAGCATGTCCGTAGTTCAAGTCCCGGCTGCAGTGGCGATGATATGCACTACTGACTAGCTCTAATGAGAGCGAAACTCGAGTCTGGTGCTTCTTTTCGAAAGGGGCCGACTGGAAAATCTATGGGAAAGTGAAAGCTGCGATCAATTGTGAGTGATGTTCAATTTGAAATTAACCAAATCCCCGACTACTCATCAGTTAGATATTTGTAACACACCGGTGGAAACAAGTTTTCAAATGGATTATACGAATTCATCATAATTGAGTGTTAATTTGGCTGACAGTCGATTTCGGGCTTCTCTCGCGCAGTAGTAGTCAAGCGAGCATGATCAAAACATTTTATCGTATGATTAGACCAAACGCTTTTTGAATCGGGGGAAACGTTGGTGAATAAGTTGGCCTACATCTTGGTCAGATGATTAACAGTGGCATTGTACCTTTATGGCATGGATGTGTTATAAGCCAAAAAAAATGGGAACTGGCTACTGTGAGTCAACCAATAGGCAATCAGTAAGTGGGCTTGAAAGTCATTTGCATAGTACATTAGTGTCCTGAGATAAAATGATGCACCAGAATTGCATTTCTGAACAGCCTATCAGCAGGAACTCCATGCTCATCCATACTGTTTTTAACCTCAGTGTACCAAGTAAAACGTAAAGAGATTTGAGGACCTTAGCGCGACCAAAAGAGACTGTCCACCGATGACTTCGGTTTGATACACTTTCTCATGCATTAAGTGCGAAAGTGTTCTGCAAGGTTGTATTAGTGACAATGAGCTCTTATATGAGATTTTGTGAGGACCAAAGTTAGTTCGTGCGCTCGAACACTTGCGTTTCTATAAAGTTACAGCAACTTAGCACCTCAATTCATTGGCTGTGTGGAACGACAACAAATCTGCTTTTCGGAGGTTGCCTTATTGCGACAGTCAGAAAAATAATCTTCTTCCCGACTCAGTGGATTCATAATTTCTTGATAAAATGTCTATTGTTCAGCCATAAAAGTAAAATGCCAGTGACGTGACAGTTAGCTAGTGTTTATATTATTCACGATGGGGCCGGAATACTACATCAAGGCTAAGCGCCGGATGTGTGCGTGATCAGTTCACTTGGAGCCAGTGCATCAACTTGAATGTACTACATCAACATGAGTTGGCCACATGATCTTGTCGGGCTGTACACAATAAGGCATGTCCGCATACGCGTCGTTAACGTAACAGTGGGCACGCTGTATAAATACATATGTATTGGTTATAATTACACACCATAAATGCACATACAGGTATTTCGCGTTCAACCAACTCACTGCAAGCATCGTCACTACGAAACATAATTGATTAATTTGAACTATCCACCTGACATTCACATTCTGCATCCTCTTTTAACTTTACAACTTATCAGCCTAAACTGATGATCATATCGCTTGAACATCACCCACAACCGATCGTAGCTGTCGCATTCCCATAGACTTTCCAGCCGGTCCCTTTCGAACAGAGACACTAGACTCGAGCTTCGCTCTCATTAGAGCTCGTCAGTAGTGCAAATCATCGCCACTGCCGGGACTTGAACCACGGATACGCTGTTCATGATGCAACCGAGTTTACCACTGCGCCGTTGACCTCACATTAAGCACGACCGAATTATCGGGCAACCTGATCATTACACACAAGCGAAAGTGGTCGAGTGTTCACACATAATAATTTGGTTGTGCCTGATGTGAGGTCAATGGCGCAGTGGTAAACACAGTTGTCTCATGAACAGCATATCTGTGGTTCATGTCCCGGCTGCAGTGGAGATCATATGCACTACTGACGAGCTCTAATGAGAGCGAAACTCGAGTCTAGTGCTTCTTTTCGAAAGGGACTGACTGGAGAGTCTATGGGAATGCGACACCTACGATCAATTGTGGGTGATTTTCAATCCACATGAAAACTGAAATCCCCTACTACTCGTCAGTAGACTGATTTTATCTGGCTAAGGTTAGATCGTTTCGTGAAAACCATCCCTGAGAGAAGTGGGTTTTAAAACTCGACATTATGCACGTTGTTATGTGCTGTAATTTTGACGTAAATACGGAGAATTACGGGCGAATGTAAGCCATTCGAATGGGGCAAGTATCACTCAAATATGCATACGTTCACATATTGAGTGAATCTTCTCTGTGAATAATACTCATTGATAATATTTGAGTCTGCAATAATGAACGACGATGACCGTGCAACAATTTCAACGGACCTGATGTAGGAGGGGCAAATTCAGCGTAAATGCAACTTGCTCAAATTCTCTGTCAAAACCAATTGTAAATACACCCATCAATTTAAAATCCAATTTTGATTTACGTAGTTTTAAATAATGGTTTCCCTTCTTGCTTTCTCCTGCCCTGTCACAACTGAATGTGACACACTTAGCACATGATGATAAACGCGATAAGGCAAACACACTAAAAATAATGCAATTATTCTTTCAGATTGTAAGGTGAATTCCTCATTTGTTTTTCTTAATATCATTAATGGATCACTATTTCGAAACTTTTAATTCTCTGGTACCCTACATTTAAAAACTGCAGACAATCAGCAGAGTGGAAACAGTCCTCATTCAATTACAATCGTGTCACTAGTCAGGTGATAGTCTTATTTTCTAACTGTACCATCATTTGTTGGTCTTATGAAATGTGAGGAACTCCGACAAACAACGCTCCAGGGTTGTTGTCCAAAGCTCAGTTTACATCGACCGTAGAACAAGACATTGGACGCAGAAAATACTCAAAAACCGTGTTGTTTAGTTGACAGCTGGAGAGCGACTGAAGATTTTCAGGGTGATCTTAGCCTATCTGGTAGACCAGGATCACAGAGTAATTGTGAATGTCATACATAAGCTGATGTACCACGTCACACGTGTTCACACCCTAGATGTTTAAATTCGTGTCCCGGCCGCTGCGAAGATATTTGAAATCCGGCTACAAAACTTTAATGTTTAAGCATAGAAGTCTTTTGCCCAAGGACTGAACTTGCCCTGGCATACTATCTTTAGAATGAATGAAATGGCACCACAATAACCATGTCAGTAATCAACAAAAACGACACCAGACTCGCACTATATTATTTCACACCCAATCCTAGCTTGTCAACCATTAGCAGATCTGTTGTGTTTTATTTAACCAAAAGTTTACAAACCGAAAACTAGTTTGTTCATCAGGTTTTGACCTCTGATGAAATAAACATTTCATCTGTCTTTCAGATTAACGAACCACTTCTCATTCACCCGTAAAAGTTCGCCTTGACCTACCATTCGTCGTTTGGTACATGTTTTTTGACTTGAAATTAGTTGACATTCTCGACAGATTTCTGTCACTTACGTATACGGTAGTCAAAAAAGTTGAATTTTTATGCCATCGGAGGTCGTAAAGGTTCAAAAACATACCTATGAAACGTGAACATCTAGTTACTTGACGCGGTGCTAAATGTTTTCACGATTAAAAAATGACGGTCCTTTCATTCCTCAACAAATCATTCGTGATATTTTTGGTGATATCCTGTCCAATCATTGAGTTCAATTGTAAAGGTCGTTTGGTGTACTGAACGGCTGTTGGTGAACTCCGGGCTTCATCTTCTGAAAAGGTACATTTTCTCCCTCCGGTTTCGTCGTTAGTATGCATAACCGAACTTCTCACTCCACCCCCCCCTCAGAATTAATCATGAGAACACAATGATTTCAAACGTTTTTCGGTTATTAGTGTATGCTCAACTATTTGGGTTTAAACTTTAGAGGAATACCGTTCAAACTCGTTATTGGTTGCACGGTGGCCTTAAAAATGCTACATTCACGTACTTTGTTCTTTTGATACTAACGAGACTGCTTGTCCATCCCCAGACTGCTAACTTACCGACACGACACACAATTCTTGGCCTGTATAAACTCTCTGACTGACGTCTATTGGTAATGTGCACTTGGTTTTTTCGTTAGTTACGTGTGTTTGGAGACACAGAGTCACTCAGTATTTCAGGTTTTTTCCTGTACGCAATGCTACTGTCCATCTCAATCAGCTACAGAGTAAATATTAACCATGAACTCTGCAGTTATGATATGCCACCTGAAATTTACCATATCACGTCTAAATCTGATTATTCTTTCAAAACCGCCACAGGTTACCATGATTTGGTAACACTGATTCTCAGGACTGTTAGAGTGAGAACTTGTTGTTTATCCGTGGAACTTTGAATCAAGTCCAATAGCAAAAGAAAACAAATTTTGTTTGATGCTCACAGACGACAGACAATCTAAGAAAGAGGTTTATGCTGGGTATGTGAGATTAAATTCCTGAAGTGTTTAACTCGCAGTAGTCAAAATATTTTCTCGCTCCATCAACTATTAACAAAACCAAGTTATCAAGCAATTCATCAGTAAAAATGACTGCAAACCTTGGTACCATTGCACCCAATACTCTGAACGCCATCAGACCAACCCTAATTACTATGGCAAGATCAAAATTGTACCGACACGTATCCTATGCAATCATGTCGCACTTTCCTAAACAAGCACACATATAAGCGTATGAGCAAAGATATGATAACTTTATTTATTTTGAAATTTAAAATAAAGCAACTGGGTTTTTTAACTCACCAGTGGAAGCACTCAGCCTGAATCTGTACACTATGCAAAGTTAATTTTATCATCTAATGTAATCAACGCACAAATCAATATTAATTCAATTAGACAATGTTTCTGGACATTCATAATACTACACCCACCAAGCAGGACGTTGACACGAATGTAAACAGAACAGGCGAAACGTTAGTCTCGATTGGACGAATGTCCGCAACCCAGTGTGCAATGTACCAGTAGAGGAGAATTTGCCTTGTTCCTTGATTTTTTGACTCGGAGACTGTTATTCATCATAATAAAGAAAAAACGTGATATCCCATATCATTTCAAGAACTGTTTAGAAACGACTACAATACAAACACTTGAGACTTGGAGGTAAAACTGTATTGCCTATTCAATTAAGATATAACCCAGTTATATCGTACCAACCATCCTGCAGTACAATAATATCGTTTTCTGAACATGACAATTGAAGCATGTTAATAATTTGCAAAACGGGACTGATATCCAAGCATCGGCCTTTGTGTCAGAAGCGACTTACTGTAGCGCAGCACTTTGTACCCGTTTACCCAGTTACTGATATCACTGTTACTTGACCAGCTCATCAACACATGACAGTTATCCTCATATACGATATTGGTAAACACCGTGATGTTGTGCTATACACGTATAACGTATAAGCTTAAACAATACATTTACCTCACATCCACCGCATACATGCTTGGGGAAGATGAACACTACAACTGAGATAACTTTCAACGGAGAGTTGCCATAAACTGCAATCTGGCCCAAGTTCTAACTGTGAACCGTTTTCAGGATGTTGATACAATTCTCGGGCAACCTCAAACCTTAGTACAGTACAAGAATGCGTTGCGTCAACCGAAGCCAAAGCTGCCCTAACATCAAAAATGTCGTCAGTTGTCGACATTCTGTATGAACGGTGGAAGTGATGCGAACGAACGTGACCGATACAGTCATGGCTCGAGAATTTCTTTGCCTGTTAACTTTCAACATACTTATAAGTTGCGCACAGCTTACAGTGACCGTAAGCAACCGGACGAATTACGAAGCCCTCAAAGTATCTAACGGCAGGTCTTATACAAAGCATCCGATTCGTTTTCGAAAATGGGTGCGATTTAAGCAGTCAGCCTAAAGAGGTCCATTTACGGTGAGTTTCGAGGGCGAAGTTGTCAGCTCCCTAACTGAAACTCAGCTGCAGAGTATAGAAAGTGCTCAAGAAAGTTGATCTGAGACAGATAAATTGTTAGGTTTCACCTACTTGATTCTAAGCGAGATTTTTGTTTCCAACAGCGCAGATATAGACGATGACCCCTGATCCTAGGAGGTGTTTTAATAAGGGTGGTCAGTTAAGATGACGGCCGGCCTGTTAAAACCAGAATCCTAATTGTCGTTTCAGTTTATGAATAGGTTCACCAATGACTCCGCACCCCAGCCATGCCTGGTTTTTTGCCGTCTGTTGCTACGATTAAACCAAAATGCTTTGAGGATTTCAATGTGAGCACGGCTTGTTCCACCTTGATTATAAGCTGTGTCCAGCATCCCTGGCAATCTTCTATAAGTTTCTTCTGAAGACTGAAACGAGTGGCTCATCAATCCAACTTGTATCCAGTGTTATGTGAAGTATTTCAGCCGGCGTTAAGGTAGACCCCATAAAACCCAGTGGCTGATAAGTGAACGAACAGAAGTGTCGTAAAGTTTATACAGGTATTACATGCGGGATTTATATTTGGTGTACCTTTACTAGTTTGAACGAATTTATTTTTTACAATTAAAACACAGACACCGAAAGTTCACATTTCCAAAAATTTGAGACAAGCTTATTTTGTCCAAATTTATAATGTCGCACCATTGTCTTCACAATGGTAAGTGTGGCGCAATGTCGCCCACACTCAGAAGTCATAACGTGCAGTTCACACGTAAAATTTACAGCAAGATATGCTTGAAACTTATCCTACTATCTCTTACTGCAAAAATGTTCACGTCTTGAGGACTCCGCTAACAAGAATCCTTTTCAGTGCTTGACGTCACGTGTATTCCACACAGGCTCAGACGACAATCTGGAGGAGTCTGAGTGGTGAACCTCATTCAAGTTGACCATGGTCAGCTAAAATTTTCACTTATTCGTTTTGTCATTTTTTTGAGAAGATACGGTTGTGCATGTATATGTTGTCAAACCTCAATGTTATTTCATACTCAGGCCCTAGAACCCATGGATATAACATTTCGTTTTTGTATTGCCAGCCCGACAATTTTGATACAGAAGTGAGTTGGATAAGATCAACTGGTATGTTTCACTACATATAAAGACTAATACTCGGTTCATGAAATGATGTTTCTTTCAGGGTTGTCTCCTTCTTAAGTTATTTTTTCGTCCGCAGATATAGTTCACCGTAAGTAGGTCATACTACTGGAAGTTTGACAGAGAAGAATCATCAATAAAAACATGTGTGATATTTAACCCAGCTCAACCAAATACCCTATTACACATCAATAATCCAAAATACTGCCCGGTAGCTATCGGGAAAGTAACTTTCCCACCTGAGTGGGAACTCATGAACACAGGGTTATGGAGTAGAGAAAACAGACAGTTTATGTATCTTTCGCTGAGATGAACGGATATTCTGGACACTAAACAAAGGTGAACGTGGTTGGGTGATTTTGTGTGAGAGTTTGGTTGTGTCCAGTGTAGGTCAACAAGGTTCATAAGTTAATCTTATGAAAGTGTGGTCGGAGTTTAAACATGCACCGCTACCGAATTCTAACAACAATGAAACTCGAGCCCAAAGTCCTAATTCGAAGGGGATTGGCTGGCAAGCCTATCGAAATGTGAAAATTGCGATCAGCTCTGAGCGGCCTTGAAGTTAAACTATACAATTTATTTGCATTCACCTGAAAGTTCGTTTTGGTCATTGCTTCCGTCTACTTCCGCTCAAAACTGAGCTAGTGATTAGCAGTCTCAAAGTTTTGGACAACCTGTTAAGGCAATGTGAGTACTACCAGTCTGAATCATAACGCAAGCGTCAGACCGGTATCTATTTAAGTACCTGGTATATGAAGCGTTATCAGAAATATAACTGCACAGGCCAAATAAAGTAGATTCGCAAAAAACACGGTAGAAATCATTGTTGACATCTGTGCACTACTTCAGCAAAAGTCACACCATAAACTATAGCTGGCTTTCAGATATATAAGTTGTTAATACTGAGTACAGAAGTGCAACTGGAAGGCAAGTAGGTTTTCAGGAAGCTAATTTCTTTCACTTCGGCCTGCTTAAAGGTGTTTCGTCATATTGTTCAAAATTTTCTTCTATTTTATCAACACAATTAAGAGTGATTTCAGAAGGCTGAAATGCTTGGCTTTTAATGCAGCATACTGAATTCAAGCATATGGACAATGTTCTGGATCTCACAAGTGCAATTCGACAGTAAAACCGTTGCTTAGTGTCGACCTGCCAAACAACAGTGATGCCAATAATTCACCTGTACTCTAAATTCCAGACAGGAACGGACAAACAATCCAGTCAGGGAACGTTAATTCACAAACAGGATCCAAAGTGAAGGATTACATCAGAGTGGTTAAACAAATTTCCAGCATACCTCGTATGAACTGAATTTCGCCGTGTGCCTTCAGTTTTGTACGATCACGGACAAAGCATTTAAAATTGTATGTCAGCCAACTAGGCCGTGTTTAACACACACTTTTACGCGGTGAACGACATTGAGCTAAGCTATTTTGACTCTGGTGGAATGACACTTGTTTTTGTACTGTACAGTGCTGACGACAGAAATATTCGTTGATTCCAACGGCCGAACCATCTTAGGAATTTGTACTTTAGCCGTCATTTTCCAGCAATTAAATCAAGCAAAGTCAAGAAAAGTTCGGCGGGACCTCAAATTAGAGGGATTTTTCTGGTCCGACTAAAGGTTAGCTTTAATAAAGGTTGCCTTATGAAACAGACCTAACCGTAGGTAACATAGTCAGGATGAACTAACGTGTTTAAGCTCAAGTGACATTTTTCTATTTGTCCTGCATCCTCGTGCTCATACACTGGAATGATGATTTCAAACGCACTTAAATTGGCTAGTTTCTTCACAAACAAAAATATCCACTGATATTGTTAGAACTGTATCTACCAGAAACTTCGCTAATCTAGCCTAATTGCCTTTCCTTTACTTACAAAATATACAGCGAATATAAATATTCGATTTAATACAGAGGTGAAGGTTTTTGAAATCTCTACCGGTTGTTAATATATCTTGATCATTACTTGGCAACAAAATTGGTTGTCCGTTCATATATGCTAAATTGATTGTGCCAAATACAGGATCATTGGCGTAATAAACAACACCGTTGCCTCATGACAACATAGCCGGAGTTCTAATCTCGGCCGTAGCAGTGGTATGCACTACTGGCCGGTTGTATCAACAAAGAAACTCCACTGTGGCAATAATTTCAAGGCAGATGGACTACAAAAACTACCTAAGCGTAAAGACGTCAACCAGCTGTACGTGTTGTTTAACTTAGATTATCCTGGAAGGTTGTGAGATATTGAATTTATTTAAAAATACCTTACAAATATGAAGTTTTTTTCATGTACAGAGCACTTATTCCGAGTGACCCCTTTAACATTTGTTAGACGCTGCCTTTTAATTTTTCAACGGTGGAATAACAGATGTCAATCAATGCATGAGAACGAAGTAGTTACTGTTATTTCAGTGTAAAACACAATGATTGCTGAATCAGTCGTCATCCGCCCACTTCATTCAATGTTACATTGTCTTATGATCTTTACACAGGCTCAACTGGCTTGATATTCATCCACTCACTTATGTGCTTCCCATTCATTGCATGTTCACACTGGCAGATTATCCGAAACATTTAACCGGTCTACAGATGTGCGATTTCGCATTGTCCATTTTAACTTAACCCTTCTTACGTTTTACTCGACATCAATCAGTTACCGTTTAAAAAAATGTAGTTCTCTGGAGGACGAAGTTTGTGAAAACGAATTCCCGTCAATTTGTTCTTGTTTGAACCAAATCAATGGGTATTTCTAGCCATCTACATGTTTAATGAGCCCGCAATTTGGTAAAACTGTTCATTTGTTCAAAGTCGCTTCAACATCAGTGTTCCTGGCCCATTCCTGTCATTCACAGATCATTTGAGATAGCCATTTCCGTTGCCATTTTGAGTGCAGCACACGAATGACTGACAGGATACGGCATATGCTTGCGCAGATTTTGCTTTATCCGTACGGCAGACGAGCTGGATGTAAACAGTTACACATCACAAAACATTCACTGGAGGTCGGAGTTTAAAGACAGTTCGTTTGCTACCAATGCAATATCACAGTCACAAACATCTCTTTTTGTAGGCACACAATGGGATAGCGGTGGCTGATTTGCAATGGCATTAGAATATCGTCGAGAACATTTGTTTCGATTCGAGAACGAAACATTAATTAATTATGATATGTCAATCACGTGTGGCATCATCAAGTGATGCTTGCAGCTCGATGACGTTGTCTCCCTCCGGTTGTTCACTGTCAAGTTTTCTGACTGTATGACATACTTTAGAGAATGGATGGCTTCTTCAACATGCTCTCTACCGGAAGTGAATTGATCAGTACTTACGGCTTGACAACTGTCGCAACAACATAAATGAAAATTGATGGGCACACTGTTGGGCCGAACAAGACGACCATTAACAAATAACATCTCGGATGGTGCTCTATAACATTTAGAACAGACCATATTATATAAAGGTTTTCTGAAAGGGTATATAAGTAAATTCAACAGCGGTAGCGTACAGAACAGCTTGCAAATGGCAGTTCCCAGAAAGCGATAGTATTGTAACTGCCATTGAAAGATGTCAACTCATTTCGAATGGTTGAACAACAGCAAATTAGGGGTTGCGCAGTAGAGCTTTAAAATGTCGCCATTTGCCATATTAAGTTTTGGACGGAATAATTACTTTAAATCATTTAGCAAACTCAACTCAACTTGCCTACATCTTCTGCTTTCTGCCTTGGTTGTACCACGAACAAACTGTTTCCAATTGCATCGAGCTACTAACTTGCCTGCCGAAAATACCTTCTTATTTGTGCAGAAAAAGAGCTCTAGTATCTAACCCCTAAGTTGTTGTCAGTCTCTGCCTAGATGGCCGGCAGACAAAATTAAATGGTGGGTAGCCGAGTAAATTAACTTATAAGTTTACTAGTCAAGTTCTTCGACCGAAAAAGTTGCAATGAACTCTATCATTACGAGCGTGGTGGATATGTAAGCTGGTGAAAATGTTTACAGTTTTGATGGAATTGACCCAATGACAGGAAGAATATACACAAACATCTGAGCTATGAAGTCACTGGCATGTTTACTTTTCAAACATACCTCATACATGCTTAACAATGAAATGAATTTCTGCAAACAAGGGGACTGTCTTCTGCTTATATGGCATGCAATCTTCTCGTGTACGTTCAACTTCGATTTTCAGCCGTAGGTCAACAGGATGAATTAAGATAGATGAGTCTGTATTTGCTGTGTTTAGAAAGTAGCTTCTTTTTAGACATTGCATCGTTCTTTTAGCTCGCGAACTCCGCGTAAGAGGACAAAGCAGCGTTGAATTCATAAGTTTTCAAAAAAAGAAAATTGGAATTGATTGAAAGCCAGGTGTTAATCGTAAACATTCAAGAACATGTCAGATATTCAACAGGTTTGCACGGTTTATGTAAACATTTTACTCAAATTTGGCACCACACGAAATCTAATCAAAAATTTACAGACTGTCAAAAAAGCAATTAAAAGTGTTTGTGGTGGTTATTTAAACGTTGGTAGAAACAAAAAAATGGTAACCAGTTTCCAAATAAATTATGTAATGTTGTAAACAGACTGCTGATAAAGTCTAGATCAATTTTGGCAGCTTGACATTATGGTTTGAATTGTCATCGTAAACTTTTATTTCAGCCTCTCGTTTGTTTCCACATTAGGCTTAAATAAAGTTGCTTTCGAGACTGTTTTTAAGTCGGCCCCGCGTATCACGTGATAGCGAGAACGGCCGTTAGATTGGTTTCAAAATCTGGTTAAGCATATGATCAATCTGCATTGGTTTTCTACTGGAAGATTGCTACTGTTAATATCTTTTTATTTTCATGTGCAAAACAACAGCACATCGTGCGAACACTGTCCATTTCATTTTGCCGAATTCACATTCTAATAGGTAACATCCACGTGGGAAGTTGTAGTATTTGCCCAGCAGATTATCGGCCCCACAGGTAGAAACAGATGTGGCCTGATATAAATTACGACGACTTCACTTCGCACAATCTCATCAAGTGTAAACGTGTGACTAGTATGAAAAGAAAACCAACAAAACAAATGGAACTGTTAAAACTACAAATAGGGCTGCGTCGTCAGAGGTATTCACGGTTAAATCCACGGCAAACAAAGAATGACAGTCAGTTGTGTTGGGCACATAGAACCAGCCACCAATGGCTCATCAACGACACTTCGCCATACTTGAGAATTTGTGAACTGCGAGCAGTCACCAAAACCCCGAACGAAGATGCGATATTGACCACGTGACCTGTGGTCGGTATGTGCTTTGTAATGGATGAAGTGGCGTTCCATCCTTGATGAGTGTCACTCATTGGTGGGCGAGTCAGTGCAACTCTCCACCACATTGGGATGTGAGCCTTGGTCCTGACTGCAAGCGTTCCATCTGTCCTACCAATATAATTTTCCGCAACTGCAGGAAAATTGATAGATACAATGGCAGATAGGGAACTTTTAACTCAGTCCACCAAAATCTCTCAGTCATGGTTGAGTACGAAAGTGAGAAGAATTTACCCTTCTTGAACATCATCGTTAGACGCCGGTTGGATGTATCTATTGAATGTTCAGTGTGCCGTTAAACAACATGAAAGGGACAGTATATGAACTTCAAGAGTTTTCTTCTGGTTGCACACAAAAGGTTACCAGTATATGCATTGTTTCACCGAGCGTCAAGAATATGTTCACAGGATAAATTGCAAGCTGAACAAATAGCGTTGCACGGAACACTTCGTGCTAACATCTTCCCAGAATATTTCACTTGGAAATGGAGTAAACGTATTTCCTGCGGACAATACGAATGTGGAATTACCTAAAACAGCTGTTCGCACCAAATTCCTTTTCAAAGGTTTGGTAATGATTTGATGGACACCCTTGGAAAGATGATCAGTGCCGCATTGAAACGTGCAGAGACTGTGGCGAACCTTGTACATCACTTTCACAAACTACTAGGTTACCTCCACTCCGGGCCAAAGAGCAAACCCCTATTTTTTACCAGTCATTATATGTATCAATTTTTCAGCAGTTGCGGAAACGTATATTGGTAGAACAGATGGAACGCTCACATCCCAATGTGGTGGAGAGTTGCACTGACTCGCCCACCAATGAGTGACACTCATCAAGGATGGAACGCCACTTCATCCATTACAAAGCACATACCGACCACAGGTCACGTGGTCAATATCGCATCTTCGTTCGGGGTTTTGGTGACTGCTCGCAGTTCACAAATTCTCAAGTATGGCGAAGTGTCGTTGATGAGCCATTGGTGGCTGGTTCTATGTGCCCAACACAACTGACTGTCATTCTTTGTTTGCCGTGGATTTAACCGTGAATACCTCTGACGACGCAGCCCTATTTGTAGTTTTAACAGTTCCATTTGTTTTGTTGGTTTTCTTTTCATACTAGTCACACGTTTACACTTGATGAGATTGTGCGAAGTGAAGTCGTCGTAATTTATATCAGGCCACATCTGTTTCTACCTGTGGGGCCGATAATCTGCTGGGCAAATACTACAACTTCCCACGTGGATGTTACCTATTAGAATGTGAATTCGGCAAAATGAAATGGACAGTGTTCGCACGATGTGCTGTTGTTTTGCACATGAAAATAAAAAGATATTAACAGTAGCAATCTTCCAGTAGAAAACCAATGCAGATTGATCATATGCTTAACCAGATTTTGAAACCAATCTAACGGCCGTTCTCGCTATCACGTGATACGCGGGGCCGACTTAAAAACAGTCTCGAAAGCAACTTTATTTAAGCCTAATGTGGAAACAAACGAGAGGCTGAAATAAAAGTTTACGATGACAATTCAAACCATAATGTCAAGCTGCCAAAATTGATCTAGACTTTATCAGCAGTCTGTTTACAACATTACATAATTTATTTGGAAACTGGTTACCATTTTTTTGTTTCTACCAACGTTTAAATAACCACCACAAACACTTTTAATTGCTTTTTTGACAGTCTGTAAATTTTTGATTAGATTTCGTGTGGTGCCAAATTTGAGTAAAATGTTTACATAAACCGTGCAAACCTGTTGAATATCTGACATGTTCTTGAATGTTTACGATTAACACCTGGCTTTCAATCAATTCCAATTTTCTTTTTTTGAAAACTTATGAATTCAACGCTGCTTTGTCCTCTTACGCGGAGTTCGCGAGCTAAAAGAACGATGCAATGTCTAAAAAGAAGCTACTTTCTAAACACAGCAAATACAGACTCATCTATCTTAATTCATCCTGTTGACCTACGGCTGAAAATCGAAGTTGAACGTACACGAGAAGATTGCATGCCATATAAGCAGAAGACAGTCCCCTTGTTTGCAGAAATTCATTTCATTGTTAAGCATGTATGAGGTATGTTTGAAAAGTAAACATGCCAGTGACTTCATAGCTCAGATGTTTGTGTATATTCTTCCTGTCATTGGGTCAATTCCATCAAAACTGTAAACATTTTCACCAGCTTACATATCCACCACGCTCGTAATGATAGAGTTCATTGCAACTTTTTCGGTCGAAGAACTTGACTAGTAAACTTATAAGTTAATTTACTCGGCTACCCACCATTTAATTTTGTCTGCCGGCCATCTAGGCAGAGACTGACAACAACTTAGGGGTTAGATACTAGAGCTCTTTTTCTGCACAAATAAGAAGGTATTTTCGGCAGGCAAGTTAGTAGCTCGATGCAATTGGAAACAGTTTGTTCGTGGTACAACCAAGGCAGAAAGCAGAAGATGTAGGCAAGTTGAGTTGAGTTTGCTAAATGATTTAAAGTAATTATTCCGTCCAAAACTTAATATGGCAAATGGCGACATTTTAAAGCTCTACTGCGCAACCCCTAATTTGCTGTTGTTCAACCATTCGAAATGAGTTGACATCTTTCAATGGCAGTTACAATACTATCGCTTTCTGGGAACTGCCATTTGCAAGCTGTTCTGTACGCTACCGCTGTTGAATTTACTTATATACCCTTTCAGAAAACCTTTATATAATATGGTCTGTTCTAAATGTTATAGAGCACCATCCGAGATGTTATTTGTTAATGGTCGTCTTGTTCGGCCCAACAGTGTGCCCATCAATTTTCATTTATGTTGTTGCGACAGTTGTCAAGCCGTAAGTACTGATCAATTCACTTCCGGTAGAGAGCATGTTGAAGAAGCCATCCATTCTCTAAAGTATGTCATACAGTCAGAAAACTTGACAGTGAACAACCGGAGGGAGACAACGTCATCGAGCTGCAAGCATCACTTGATGATGCCACACGTGATTGACATATCATAATTAATTAATGTTTCGTTCTCGAATCGAAACAAATGTTCTCGACGATATTCTAATGCCATTGCAAATCAGCCACCGCTATCCCATTGTGTGCCTACAAAAAGAGATGTTTGTGACTGTGATATTGCATTGGTAGCAAACGAACTGTCTTTAAACTCCGACCTCCAGTGAATGTTTTGTGATGTGTAACTGTTTACATCCAGCTCGTCTGCCGTACGGATAAAGCAAAATCTGCGCAAGCATATGCCGTATCCTGTCAGTCATTCGTGTGCTGCACTCAAAATGGCAACGGAAATGGCTATCTCAAATGATCTGTGAATGACAGGAATGGGCCAGGAACACTGATGTTGAAGCGACTTTGAACAAATGAACAGTTTTACCAAATTGCGGGCTCATTAAACATGTAGATGGCTAGAAATACCCATTGATTTGGTTCAAACAAGAACAAATTGACGGGAATTCGTTTTCACAAACTTCGTCCTCCAGAGAACTACATTTTTTTAAACGGTAACTGATTGATGTCGAGTAAAACGTAAGAAGGGTTAAGTTAAAATGGACAATGCGAAATCGCACATCTGTAGACCGGTTAAATGTTTCGGATAATCTGCCAGTGTGAACATGCAATGAATGGGAAGCACATAAGTGAGTGGATGAATATCAAGCCAGTTGAGCCTGTGTAAAGATCATAAGACAATGTAACATTGAATGAAGTGGGCGGATGACGACTGATTCAGCAATCATTGTGTTTTACACTGAAATAACAGTAACTACTTCGTTCTCATGCATTGATTGACATCTGTTATTCCACCGTTGAAAAATTAAAAGGCAGCGTCTAACAAATGTTAAAGGGGTCACTCGGAATAAGTGCTCTGTACATGAAAAAAACTTCATATTTGTAAGGTATTTTTAAATAAATTCAATATCTCACAACCTTCCAGGATAATCTAAGTTAAACAACACGTACAGCTGGTTGACGTCTTTACGCTTAGGTAGTTTTTGTAGTCCATCTGCCTTGAAATTATTGCCACAGTGGAGTTTCTTTGTTGATACAACCGGCCAGTAGTGCATACCACTGCTACGGCCGAGATTAGAACTCCGGCTATGTTGTCATGAGGCAACGGTGTTGTTTATTACGCCAATGATCCTGTATTTGGCACAATCAATTTAGCATATATGAACGGACAACCAATTTTGTTGCCAAGTAATGATCAAGATATATTAACAACCGGTAGAGATTTCAAAAACCTTCACCTCTGTATTAAATCGAATATTTATATTCGCTGTATATTTTGTAAGTAAAGGAAAGGCAATTAGGCTAGATTAGCGAAGTTTCTGGTAGATACAGTTCTAACAATATCAGTGGATATTTTTGTTTGTGAAGAAACTAGCCAATTTAAGTGCGTTTGAAATCATCATTCCAGTGTATGAGCACGAGGATGCAGGACAAATAGAAAAATGTCACTTGAGCTTAAACACGTTAGTTCATCCTGACTATGTTACCTACGGTTAGGTCTGTTTCATAAGGCAACCTTTATTAAAGCTAACCTTTAGTCGGACCAGAAAAATCCCTCTAATTTGAGGTCCCGCCGAACTTTTCTTGACTTTGCTTGATTTAATTGCTGGAAAATGACGGCTAAAGTACAAATTCCTAAGATGGTTCGGCCGTTGGAATCAACGAATATTTCTGTCGTCAGCACTGTACAGTACAAAAACAAGTGTCATTCCACCAGAGTCAAAATAGCTTAGCTCAATGTCGTTCACCGCGTAAAAGTGTGTGTTAAACACGGCCTAGTTGGCTGACATACAATTTTAAATGCTTTGTCCGTGATCGTACAAAACTGAAGGCACACGGCGAAATTCAGTTCATACGAGGTATGCTGGAAATTTGTTTAACCACTCTGATGTAATCCTTCACTTTGGATCCTGTTTGTGAATTAACGTTCCCTGACTGGATTGTTTGTCCGTTCCTGTCTGGAATTTAGAGTACAGGTGAATTATTGGCATCACTGTTGTTTGGCAGGTCGACACTAAGCAACGGTTTTACTGTCGAATTGCACTTGTGAGATCCAGAACATTGTCCATATGCTTGAATTCAGTATGCTGCATTAAAAGCCAAGCATTTCAGCCTTCTGAAATCACTCTTAATTGTGTTGATAAAATAGAAGAAAATTTTGAACAATATGACGAAACACCTTTAAGCAGGCCGAAGTGAAAGAAATTAGCTTCCTGAAAACCTACTTGCCTTCCAGTTGCACTTCTGTACTCAGTATTAACAACTTATATATCTGAAAGCCAGCTATAGTTTATGGTGTGACTTTTGCTGAAGTAGTGCACAGATGTCAACAATGATTTCTACCGTGTTTTTTGCGAATCTACTTTATTTGGCCTGTGCAGTTATATTTCTGATAACGCTTCATATACCAGGTACTTAAATAGATACCGGTCTGACGCTTGCGTTATGATTCAGACTGGTAGTACTCACATTGCCTTAACAGGTTGTCCAAAACTTTGAGACTGCTAATCACTAGCTCAGTTTTGAGCGGAAGTAGACGGAAGCAATGACCAAAACGAACTTTCAGGTGAATGCAAATAAATTGTATAGTTTAACTTCAAGGCCGCTCAGAGCTGATCGCAATTTTCACATTTCGATAGGCTTGCCAGCCAATCCCCTTCGAATTAGGACTTTGGGCTCGAGTTTCATTGTTGTTAGAATTCGGTAGCGGTGCATGTTTAAACTCCGACCACACTTTCATAAGATTAACTTATGAACCTTGTTGACCTACACTGGACACAACCAAACTCTCACACAAAATCACCCAACCACGTTCACCTTTGTTTAGTGTCCAGAATATCCGTTCATCTCAGCGAAAGATACATAAACTGTCTGTTTTCTCTACTCCATAACCCTGTGTTCATGAGTTCCCACTCAGGTGGGAAAGTTACTTTCCCGATAGCTACCGGGCAGTATTTTGGATTATTGATGTGTAATAGGGTATTTGGTTGAGCTGGGTTAAATATCACACATGTTTTTATTGATGATTCTTCTCTGTCAAACTTCCAGTAGTATGACCTACTTACGGTGAACTATATCTGCGGACGAAAAAATAACTTAAGAAGGAGACAACCCTGAAAGAAACATCATTTCATGAACCGAGTATTAGTCTTTATATGTAGTGAAACATACCAGTTGATCTTATCCAACTCACTTCTGTATCAAAATTGTCGGGCTGGCAATACAAAAACGAAATGTTATATCCATGGGTTCTAGGGCCTGAGTATGAAATAACATTGAGGTTTGACAACATATACATGCACAACCGTATCTTCTCAAAAAAATGACAAAACGAATAAGTGAAAATTTTAGCTGACCATGGTCAACTTGAATGAGGTTCACCACTCAGACTCCTCCAGATTGTCGTCTGAGCCTGTGTGGAATACACGTGACGTCAAGCACTGAAAAGGATTCTTGTTAGCGGAGTCCTCAAGACGTGAACATTTTTGCAGTAAGAGATAGTAGGATAAGTTTCAAGCATATCTTGCTGTAAATTTTACGTGTGAACTGCACGTTATGACTTCTGAGTGTGGGCGACATTGCGCCACACTTACCATTGTGAAGACAATGGTGCGACATTATAAATTTGGACAAAATAAGCTTGTCTCAAATTTTTGGAAATGTGAACTTTCGGTGTCTGTGTTTTAATTGTAAAAAATAAATTCGTTCAAACTAGTAAAGGTACACCAAATATAAATCCCGCATGTAATACCTGTATAAACTTTACGACACTTCTGTTCGTTCACTTATCAGCCACTGGGTTTTATGGGGTCTACCTTAACGCCGGCTGAAATACTTCACATAACACTGGATACAAGTTGGATTGATGAGCCACTCGTTTCAGTCTTCAGAAGAAACTTATAGAAGATTGCCAGGGATGCTGGACACAGCTTATAATCAAGGTGGAACAAGCCGTGCTCACATTGAAATCCTCAAAGCATTTTGGTTTAATCGTAGCAACAGACGGCAAAAAACCAGGCATGGCTGGGGTGCGGAGTCATTGGTGAACCTATTCATAAACTGAAACGACAATTAGGATTCTGGTTTTAACAGGCCGGCCGTCATCTTAACTGACCACCCTTATTAAAACACCTCCTAGGATCAGGGGTCATCGTCTATATCTGCGCTGTTGGAAACAAAAATCTCGCTTAGAATCAAGTAGGTGAAACCTAACAATTTATCTGTCTCAGATCAACTTTCTTGAGCACTTTCTATACTCTGCAGCTGAGTTTCAGTTAGGGAGCTGACAACTTCGCCCTCGAAACTCACCGTAAATGGACCTCTTTAGGCTGACTGCTTAAATCGCACCCATTTTCGAAAACGAATCGGATGCTTTGTATAAGACCTGCCGTTAGATACTTTGAGGGCTTCGTAATTCGTCCGGTTGCTTACGGTCACTGTAAGCTGTGCGCAACTTATAAGTATGTTGAAAGTTAACAGGCAAAGAAATTCTCGAGCCATGACTGTATCGGTCACGTTCGTTCGCATCACTTCCACCGTTCATACAGAATGTCGACAACTGACGACATTTTTGATGTTAGGGCAGCTTTGGCTTCGGTTGACGCAACGCATTCTTGTACTGTACTAAGGTTTGAGGTTGCCCGAGAATTGTATCAACATCCTGAAAACGGTTCACAGTTAGAACTTGGGCCAGATTGCAGTTTATGGCAACTCTCCGTTGAAAGTTATCTCAGTTGTAGTGTTCATCTTCCCCAAGCATGTATGCGGTGGATGTGAGGTAAATGTATTGTTTAAGCTTATACGTTATACGTGTATAGCACAACATCACGGTGTTTACCAATATCGTATATGAGGATAACTGTCATGTGTTGATGAGCTGGTCAAGTAACAGTGATATCAGTAACTGGGTAAACGGGTACAAAGTGCTGCGCTACAGTAAGTCGCTTCTGACACAAAGGCCGATGCTTGGATATCAGTCCCGTTTTGCAAATTATTAACATGCTTCAATTGTCATGTTCAGAAAACGATATTATTGTACTGCAGGATGGTTGGTACGATATAACTGGGTTATATCTTAATTGAATAGGCAATACAGTTTTACCTCCAAGTCTCAAGTGTTTGTATTGTAGTCGTTTCTAAACAGTTCTTGAAATGATATGGGATATCACGTTTTTTCTTTATTATGATGAATAACAGTCTCCGAGTCAAAAAATCAAGGAACAAGGCAAATTCTCCTCTACTGGTACATTGCACACTGGGTTGCGGACATTCGTCCAATCGAGACTAACGTTTCGCCTGTTCTGTTTACATTCGTGTCAACGTCCTGCTTGGTGGGTGTAGTATTATGAATGTCCAGAAACATTGTCTAATTGAATTAATATTGATTTGTGCGTTGATTACATTAGATGATAAAATTAACTTTGCATAGTGTACAGATTCAGGCTGAGTGCTTCCACTGGTGAGTTAAAAAACCCAGTTGCTTTATTTTAAATTTCAAAATAAATAAAGTTATCATATCTTTGCTCATACGCTTATATGTGTGCTTGTTTAGGAAAGTGCGACATGATTGCATAGGATACGTGTCGGTACAATTTTGATCTTGCCATAGTAATTAGGGTTGGTCTGATGGCGTTCAGAGTATTGGGTGCAATGGTACCAAGGTTTGCAGTCATTTTTACTGATGAATTGCTTGATAACTTGGTTTTGTTAATAGTTGATGGAGCGAGAAAATATTTTGACTACTGCGAGTTAAACACTTCAGGAATTTAATCTCACATACCCAGCATAAACCTCTTTCTTAGATTGTCTGTCGTCTGTGAGCATCAAACAAAATTTGTTTTCTTTTGCTATTGGACTTGATTCAAAGTTCCACGGATAAACAACAAGTTCTCACTCTAACAGTCCTGAGAATCAGTGTTACCAAATCATGGTAACCTGTGGCGGTTTTGAAAGAATAATCAGATTTAGACGTGATATGGTAAATTTCAGGTGGCATATCATAACTGCAGAGTTCATGGTTAATATTTACTCTGTAGCTGATTGAGATGGACAGTAGCATTGCGTACAGGAAAAAACCTGAAATACTGAGTGACTCTGTGTCTCCAAACACACGTAACTAACGAAAAAACCAAGTGCACATTACCAATAGACGTCAGTCAGAGAGTTTATACAGGCCAAGAATTGTGTGTCGTGTCGGTAAGTTAGCAGTCTGGGGATGGACAAGCAGTCTCGTTAGTATCAAAAGAACAAAGTACGTGAATGTAGCATTTTTAAGGCCACCGTGCAACCAATAACGAGTTTGAACGGTATTCCTCTAAAGTTTAAACCCAAATAGTTGAGCATACACTAATAACCGAAAAACGTTTGAAATCATTGTGTTCTCATGATTAATTCTGAGGGGGGGGTGGAGTGAGAAGTTCGGTTATGCATACTAACGACGAAACCGGAGGGAGAAAATGTACCTTTTCAGAAGATGAAGCCCGGAGTTCACCAACAGCCGTTCAGTACACCAAACGACCTTTACAATTGAACTCAATGATTGGACAGGATATCACCAAAAATATCACGAATGATTTGTTGAGGAATGAAAGGACCGTCATTTTTTAATCGTGAAAACATTTAGCACCGCGTCAAGTAACTAGATGTTCACGTTTCATAGGTATGTTTTTGAACCTTTACGACCTCCGATGGCATAAAAATTCAACTTTTTTGACTACCGTATACGTAAGTGACAGAAATCTGTCGAGAATGTCAACTAATTTCAAGTCAAAAAACATGTACCAAACGACGAATGGTAGGTCAAGGCGAACTTTTACGGGTGAATGAGAAGTGGTTCGTTAATCTGAAAGACAGATGAAATGTTTATTTCATCAGAGGTCAAAACCTGATGAACAAACTAGTTTTCGGTTTGTAAACTTTTGGTTAAATAAAACACAACAGATCTGCTAATGGTTGACAAGCTAGGATTGGGTGTGAAATAATATAGTGCGAGTCTGGTGTCGTTTTTGTTGATTACTGACATGGTTATTGTGGTGCCATTTCATTCATTCTAAAGATAGTATGCCAGGGCAAGTTCAGTCCTTGGGCAAAAGACTTCTATGCTTAAACATTAAAGTTTTGTAGCCGGATTTCAAATATCTTCGCAGCGGCCGGGACACGAATTTAAACATCTAGGGTGTGAACACGTGTGACGTGGTACATCAGCTTATGTATGACATTCACAATTACTCTGTGATCCTGGTCTACCAGATAGGCTAAGATCACCCTGAAAATCTTCAGTCGCTCTCCAGCTGTCAACTAAACAACACGGTTTTTGAGTATTTTCTGCGTCCAATGTCTTGTTCTACGGTCGATGTAAACTGAGCTTTGGACAACAACCCTGGAGCGTTGTTTGTCGGAGTTCCTCACATTTCATAAGACCAACAAATGATGGTACAGTTAGAAAATAAGACTATCACCTGACTAGTGACACGATTGTAATTGAATGAGGACTGTTTCCACTCTGCTGATTGTCTGCAGTTTTTAAATGTAGGGTACCAGAGAATTAAAAGTTTCGAAATAGTGATCCATTAATGATATTAAGAAAAACAAATGAGGAATTCACCTTACAATCTGAAAGAATAATTGCATTATTTTTAGTGTGTTTGCCTTATCGCGTTTATCATCATGTGCTAAGTGTGTCACATTCAGTTGTGACAGGGCAGGAGAAAGCAAGAAGGGAAACCATTATTTAAAACTACGTAAATCAAAATTGGATTTTAAATTGATGGGTGTATTTACAATTGGTTTTGACAGAGAATTTGAGCAAGTTGCATTTACGCTGAATTTGCCCCTCCTACATCAGGTCCGTTGAAATTGTTGCACGGTCATCGTCGTTCATTATTGCAGACTCAAATATTATCAATGAGTATTATTCACAGAGAAGATTCACTCAATATGTGAACGTATGCATATTTGAGTGATACTTGCCCCATTCGAATGGCTTACATTCGCCCGTAATTCTCCGTATTTACGTCAAAATTACAGCACATAACAACGTGCATAATGTCGAGTTTTAAAACCCACTTCTCTCAGGGATGGTTTTCACGAAACGATCTAACCTTAGCCAGATAAAATCAGTCTACTGACGAGTAGTAGGGGATTTCAGTTTTCATGTGGATTGAAAATCACCCACAATTGATCGTAGGTGTCGCATTCCCATAGACTCTCCAGTCAGTCCCTTTCGAAAAGAAGCACTAGACTCGAGTTTCGCTCTCATTAGAGCTCGTCAGTAGTGCATATGATCTCCACTGCAGCCGGGACATGAACCACAGATATGCTGTTCATGAGACAACTGTGTTTACCACTGCGCCATTGACCTCACATCAGGCACAACCAAATTATTATGTGTGAACACTCGACCACTTTCGCTTGTGTGTAATGATCAGGTTGCCCGATAATTCGGTCGTGCTTAATGTGAGGTCAACGGCGCAGTGGTAAACTCGGTTGCATCATGAACAGCGTATCCGTGGTTCAAGTCCCGGCAGTGGCGATGATTTGCACTACTGACGAGCTCTAATGAGAGCGAAGCTCGAGTCTAGTGTCTCTGTTCGAAAGGGACCGGCTGGAAAGTCTATGGGAATGCGACAGCTACGATCGGTTGTGGGTGATGTTCAAGCGATATGATCATCAGTTTAGGCTGATAAGTTGTAAAGTTAAAAGAGGATGCAGAATGTGAATGTCAGGTGGATAGTTCAAATTAATCAATTATGTTTCGTAGTGACGATGCTTGCAGTGAGTTGGTTGAACGCGAAATACCTGTATGTGCATTTATGGTGTGTAATTATAACCAATACATATGTATTTATACAGCGTGCCCACTGTTACGTTAACGACGCGTATGCGGACATGCCTTATTGTGTACAGCCCGACAAGATCATGTGGCCAACTCATGTTGATGTAGTACATTCAAGTTGATGCACTGGCTCCAAGTGAACTGATCACGCACACATCCGGCGCTTAGCCTTGATGTAGTATTCCGGCCCCATCGTGAATAATATAAACACTAGCTAACTGTCACGTCACTGGCATTTTACTTTTATGGCTGAACAATAGACATTTTATCAAGAAATTATGAATCCACTGAGTCGGGAAGAAGATTATTTTTCTGACTGTCGCAATAAGGCAACCTCCGAAAAGCAGATTTGTTGTCGTTCCACACAGCCAATGAATTGAGGTGCTAAGTTGCTGTAACTTTATAGAAACGCAAGTGTTCGAGCGCACGAACTAACTTTGGTCCTCACAAAATCTCATATAAGAGCTCATTGTCACTAATACAACCTTGCAGAACACTTTCGCACTTAATGCATGAGAAAGTGTATCAAACCGAAGTCATCGGTGGACAGTCTCTTTTGGTCGCGCTAAGGTCCTCAAATCTCTTTACGTTTTACTTGGTACACTGAGGTTAAAAACAGTATGGATGAGCATGGAGTTCCTGCTGATAGGCTGTTCAGAAATGCAATTCTGGTGCATCATTTTATCTCAGGACACTAATGTACTATGCAAATGACTTTCAAGCCCACTTACTGATTGCCTATTGGTTGACTCACAGTAGCCAGTTCCCATTTTTTTTGGCTTATAACACATCCATGCCATAAAGGTACAATGCCACTGTTAATCATCTGACCAAGATGTAGGCCAACTTATTCACCAACGTTTCCCCCGATTCAAAAAGCGTTTGGTCTAATCATACGATAAAATGTTTTGATCATGCTCGCTTGACTACTACTGCGCGAGAGAAGCCCGAAATCGACTGTCAGCCAAATTAACACTCAATTATGATGAATTCGTATAATCCATTTGAAAACTTGTTTCCACCGGTGTGTTACAAATATCTAACTGATGAGTAGTCGGGGATTTGGTTAATTTCAAATTGAACATCACTCACAATTGATCGCAGCTTTCACTTTCCCATAGATTTTCCAGTCGGCCCCTTTCGAAAAGAAGCACCAGACTCGAGTTTCGCTCTCATTAGAGCTAGTCAGTAGTGCATATCATCGCCACTGCAGCCGGGACTTGAACTACGGACATGCTGTTCATGAGGCAACTGTGTCTACCACTGCGCCATTGACCTCATGTTAGGCACGACCGAATTATCATATGTGAGCGCTCAACCACTTTCGCTTGTGAGTAATGATCAGGTCTAGGAAGTCCTAATCGCGGGGTTACCGATTGGAGTTAACAGACAGTAACTGTGTCCCCATTTCGAGACGATCGGACAACCTGACCACTAGTCACAAGCGGAAGTGATTGACCGTTCACATATGATAATTCGGTCGTGACTAACGTGAGGTCAATGGCGCAGTGGTAAACACGGTTGCCTCACGAACAGCATGTCCG
>LUCH01017744.1:0-26783 GCA_013368495.1 Paragonimus heterotremus
AAGTGTGCTCAAATGCACGATATAATGCAGTGTACACAACTGAGCCACATTCGGTCTGTTGCGCACTGTCTAACTATAAACCAGGAACTGCACTGATGTTGGATCACTCCTAATTAGGCCTAGTTGATCACTCTTCAAAAAACCGAGTAGATACGAACCAATCTATTTTTCAACAGCAATCACATTAATGCAGTCAGAAAATCAACAAGCCAACTAAATCACTCATGTTGGCTCCTGTTATTAGTTAAACAGTCTGTGGGCAACACTGTCTAGACCTTGACACTTCACATTTCCTGCTGAACTACAGGTTGTGGTTCCTTTCCCTGTCACCAATTGGCCTCTATAGACATACCCATAAACATGACGGTTGGTTGCTGGAGACAGGGTAGCTCACAGATTCCTCTGTGCAGGTCTCTGTCGTTTACTGATTATCGTGGATCGTTCATATGCCATGCCTCACGCGACATATCCGAGTCAGCCACATTCCAACGAGCTCAACAGTAGTACCGAATGGACCATCAACATTACCACTTCAAACGCACATATGTAACCGTGCAGCACCCGGGCAAATCATACAGCCGCATCTGCAAACGAATATGACTACAAAAACACAATCGAGTGCAACATTCTCACTATCGGTCTATTTGTAACTGATGTGTGTGAATCATCCATTGGAGACGATCGTAGATACTGCACAATGATGAAAGCCAACTTTGCGTTACATCGAGACGTGAAGTCCAAATTTCTCCCTAACCATCCAGCGCCTTAAGTCGTGCCTTCAGCTGCGTACCACACAGTAGATCTAGTCCAGGAAACAGACATCCTTCGAACACTGGTAGGTGCAAGCATTTCCTATTGACTCGTCAGTACTGACGAATCAATACGAAATGCTTGCATCTACCAGTTTTCGTTTTCTGACTGTTTTGTTTAAACTTCTGAAGGGAATGAACTGTTTTAAATCCTTCGAAAAACAAATAGCCAACGTGGGCAACGTCGAGTATAATGGGGAAAAGGCTCACAGAGCTGTGCGACTCTGTACGATTTCTCTTTGGACCCAAAGGTGCCATCGGAACACATCATCATCATCATTACCACCGCAACAGCCATGGGCCTGACCAGAAGGCACTGTACCTCGGGCCGCCGCTCACCTCAACAGTGACGTGAAATATCCTAGAAGAAAACGCCACTAGGAAGTTCGGAAATCAACGAAAGTAGACTAAGCGGAAGAACTAGAAGTGGTATGAATGCAGTTACGCCATTGATTGCGACACACCACCTTCCCGGATATCGCTTCCAACCAATGATTTCAGCGATCTCGAAAACCTCAGCGAGGCAGGCAACACTTACCCACTTTGCTCAGTGGAGCAATCAGGGTATTTATATTTCGCGACTACGCTGTTACATGACCACCATGTGGTTTCACCCAACTGTTGGTGGTCTCAGTATATAATGCCCGGTACGGTAAACGCTCAACTGGCATACGGAATACGTGTAACGGTTCAGTACCCTGCACCAAATCCGATGGCTCGATCCTAGCCATCCATTTCCCCCACACCCGGTCAGGAGACCGCATGTTAACTTTCCCGCTCACCTACACCTCCTCCGCTTATTCTCAAAGTCACAGACACACCACCGCTCCACAGGCCAGCAGGTGATTCAACAGGCCCTCTACACTCTGCACGCACAGGCTTCGCTAGGTTTTTCACCTTCACTTACCGGACAGACATCAGTCCCCTCAACACTGTGAGGATCAAGGCCACGCGCGCGCACGCACACACGTCCGCCTCCACTGAGCCAACTCACGCGCGTTAACTTACAGGCATGTGACGCACGCACATGAAGGCGACTAAACTCGCAGACACACAGCTTCTGACGCCGCTGAACCTTGATTGATACGTTTTTCGTTCCACGTTTGACGCGATACTAAAATGTTAGATTCACGTGCATAGTTCGTTTTGGAAAGTCAGTCCCAGTTTCTTCTCTTGTTGCGTGCAGTAAACAATTATGACTGATTTTGTACTCTGACTGCAAACTACAAATTTGGCTCCGTTTTCATCCTATTTACATTTGTTGCTATTTATCGACTATTGCCCCCTTAATTCGTTCTGGGTTGCACGCTCTCATCTTCATCTATAATTAATTGGTCTAATGAGTTCCTTTCCTGTTGGCTGGTGGCCAATTTGCGAAGTCGTTTTAATCGTTCTAGTCTGGTTAATTATTTTGCTGGATAATCTGAGTATCCGGTTTATTCATCTCTAAAGCTTGATGGTATTCTTATCATAAATTTTGTCAACAGTACCTTACAAATTCTACTTATTTCGATCGCCACCTCACACGATTCTTTGACTCAGAAGCTAGTTCTACTGACTGGACCATCTAAATCAGCGTTATTGAAATGTTGAACAAAATGGTAGTCACGACGAGTGGGAGTTACACGCACCTGTTATTGACCCATCAGTTATCAAACATCATTATGTAATTTATCCATCTGTTGCATTCACAATCCTAATACGCCATACCAATCCAAAACTCATGCGGTTTGCTGAGGCGGTCGAAATCCATCGGCTAAACCGGTACTCATTTGTTCAGAAACGACTGTCCGTGACCTCACTCCTGACCTCACTCTTGACCCGCTGATTGACTATCAATTCTACTCCCGTGCTTGTTGTCACATGAAAAACAATTTGTCATTTCAAATTTGGTGCTGATGAATCGATACAAAATGCGCATATGTGTCACTCTTCGTGTTTCAACTGTCCATGTTTTGTCCATGTTTCTGCAGGAAATCACTCATCTCAACTTTTTAAAACGACTAGTTCCCGTTGAACGTTGCGAGTTAATGAAATTGTTGATTACCTCTCATCGAACGGCTTATCATCGATCTCCAAGACTAAATTTCGGGACTGATCGTAACCTGGTTGTTAAATCGTTCGATTCAGTAACGAGTAATTGATAATTCCGATAACGCTTAGTCAGATGGCCATGCCGATCAGACTGTCTTCTAACTTTGAAACTAGTCGGAAAAGACGACCGAAATGATTGGAATTTATACGACGAACGACCGAACACCTAAGCCATCAATCTCAGTCACCAGGTCTATCAGTATATCCAGCACTCCCATACCTTGCCGTTTTGAACGTACACATTTCTTGCTAATGTATGATACATTTTGAGTCCAGCTTTAAGTCCTGTCCTCACACTGATCCTGTCTGGTCGAGGCTGTCACTGGACAACCAAAAATGTGAAGTGCAAGGGTAAACGTCGATTGCGTACACGTTCCAGAATTTGTTTGTCGGATGAGTCCACTATGCGTGAGAGATGGGCGGATTATGTCGGTCAAACAACGTTGTAGACAACTTCGGTGATCAATTATTTATATTAACCATCCTTGTTTCGTGTTGCGTGAACTGGGAACGGGCAGTGTTTTGCCAATGGCGCACATATGTGAGTGCATTCGTCAATCTGAGGGGACCACCTGTCAACCAGCTCTTCCACTGGAAAACATTTTTACATTGCACGCTAAAACTATAAACTGAAAGTCAACAGTAACATATACTACGCGCGTCAATTCGTTCCTGGGAATTTAGAATAATTCAGCGTATACCACGTAATCGACAATTCTAATCTGATCTAATTTAAAATAATAAATCTGCCAAACTACTCATTAGTAATACAATTTATATGCTCAACGGTGGTATTGGTGGATTCCAGCAGGAACTGTTTGAGAAATCCTGTCGTGACAGTCGACACCCTGGATCATCTCGTGGATTCCATATGAAAAAGTGGGACGGATGGGTAACCGACTCCAAATGTGAAATCCCTGGGCTATCGGCGTGACTTCGTAGATCAGCTGGCAGAGTGCTGGCCGCGTTGACGCATGATGTTCCTTTCGTTAGTTCGAATCCAGCCGAAACCCTGAATTTTCACAATTCGGTCTCATCTAAAATTCCAATGACGCTTATTCAGACGATCGGTTTAATCGGACTATCTTCCGATACTTGAAGTCGTCAGAAAAGGCGATTGAAAGGAATGGAATTTATTCAGTACTGTTGACAGAATTACAATAAAGTGCTCTCTTAACTTGAATGTGGATTAACTGGATACTCAGAATATCCAGCGGAAAACGGCGTTCAAAATGGAACAACCATAAACGAGTTTGCAAGTGACTACCAGTCAACGGGAAATTATCTCATGAAAACAATCGGATGGAGATTAGGGTGTGAGTTTGTCAAATAGTACCAAGTAAGTAAGTCTTAATGAGTAAACAGTGTTCGTTATACGTGTAGTCGTATCAAATTCACTGATTGTTCACTGTACACAGCCAGGGGCAAAATAAAGGCAAATTTAGGACCGACTTTGTGTGAACAAAATAAACATACCCTGACGAATTCAACGTTTGACATCGTATCTTAAATAAAACGACAAACAAACCAATTTCAACAAACCTAAAAACGGTCTTCCTGAAACACTGTGTGTTACGTTGCAATCATTCCAACTTCTCCTGTTGCTAGTATATGAGTATAGTTTATTTTGAAGATCAAATTACACACACACATCTCTTTCAAAAACGGTGCAAACAGTGGTCAGATACGGAAGCAGCAAATTTAAAAGACAGGTGAACTTCAAACAAGCCGTCTGTCAAATGCAGTGTTACATGAGTTTTGAAAATAACCTAGTAGCGTTTCCTTTAAATCAACGAGAGACAATTATCAAATGAGAATGTTTTGTTGTTTATGTTAAGGCTAGAATACGAACAAAACCAAAAATGTCTCGCAAACAAAATGGCTTCCTAATGCACTCGAAATGCTAACATAGCCGATGCTCAGTCATTGGGAAGGTGAAACATTGTTTCGTGTTGAACCGTCTGACAAATTGAAGACAACAGTCAATGACAACCTCTCATTTGAAGATGTCACTGCTCTTCGAGGAACTCGGCAAAGTCAACAGGGTCATGTGAGGATAACACCATTTTGATGGATAGGTATATATGACCGTTTAACATATAAACACCAAACGTGAATGCAACCCAGCTTTCGTTTGCCTGCTCGAAAGTAATTCAGACGGACTTCCACATTCTGCAATCATTGAATACCCTCTATCGAACAGACGCTATCAACAAAACTACACTCCAACATAACAACGCCAAGTTAATCGCTCTATGTGTAGTTTTACCGTTTAGGTAGTCCGAAAATGTACACGTCTCATCGTCAGTGTGGGGTAAAGAATCTGTCTACAACTAGTCTTCTACGTCGGGCAGTCGCACTGTTTTTGCGTCTCCTAATACACAAGTTGCGTGGGAAAAGTAATCGATTAGTATCAGTCTGCAATATTTCTACCGACATACGAGACGCAGCCAATCAAGGCACATGTGTTTGATTGAATAAAACGAACGAACATCGACACACCAACCACTTGCTGATACCTGAACGTGAAGATGGCAACCAGGGCGTGCTTTTTACTCTCTCTCCCTCTTTCCCTCTCTCGGTTTTGATCTAGCCAGTGACTGTTAAGACGACAGCTCAACAGACAGCTTACAAGCGCTTACGCAATTCTCGCTGTCCATTTTATTTCCTGTCTAATACCACCACGTTTGAACATTTGTAATCAGCTCAGAAATGCGTATCGCACTCAAACCAGTAAAGATTCAGTCATTATTTTTGTGCGTGTGCTCATCAAGTTAATATTTTCAGGTACACAGAATTAAAAAAACTCCAGGGAAGAATACAACCAAGGTAGAAACAAAATTTGTGGTACCATACAAATGTTAATCACGGAGCCAGGATGTGTTATGGAGGTAAGGGAAACGGCCGTCTAATGTGAAAACAGCCGGTTGTTGGAGTGATGCGGCGGATGTGCACGTGAACAAACAAACAAACGTGGCCACACTAATCGAACGGCCAACAGGCACAAGTAAATTATTATCCAATCCATGTCATCCATTTATCTATTTTGCGTATCTTTCAGTAAGCGAACGAAGGACATCTCCAGGTCACATTATGTGATTGGTAGGGAGCTGCATGCATTCGTGAATGATGTCCAATCAACGTGTGCTCCTTTGAAGGTCAAATTGGCCAATCAATGGAAAATAGTGAGGTGCAACGATATTTTGATCTCGTCTCATCGGTTACCGTTGCCAAATTATCATACACAACACAAAGTGGAGGGAATTAGCATGGGGAAATCGATTCAATTTTGTCAGAACTAGTCATTCGGACGATTACAGGGTAAGTGTTGTGGTGCAACTGGAGTATATTCGTCAGTGACGGTTGCAGCTCAGTTGAACAGCTAGAGGTCGATGATAGTACGAGAACGAATGAAGTGTTGCCTTAAAAAATATCCGCCGAGTAATAATCATTAGAATGATAGTACAAAGTGTGTAGAGAGAGAGAACGGCTGATGCCTATTAGTTAGTAGACCATAGGAGTAGTAAATTAGTCCAATAATGCTTGTTCTTAAGTAAGTACGGTAATGGGTTGAAAACAGAACGCTCCTGGTTGTTCATGTGTACCTTCGTGCACACCAATGAATCCGTGAAGCTGAAATCGGACGCGAATCTCAAACATTGAGTAGACGTCTTTTAAAGTGGGGTCCTCATTTGCAATTCGTCCGCTTAATGACGTATTACTCAGCGTTACAACAGATTTGGCGACCGGAACCCACGCAAAAATGACAATAACTGCTAAATACTTAAGAGCTATTTTGCAATCCCAGCAAACACAATTCGAAGCAGCCCAAACCCGACTGCTGAAAAGCCTGACGCGGCTTACATTTCAACCGTCAACATCAACCAGCGAGTCTACTTCCCTCGATGTAACTGTCAACAGTATCATGGAGTTCAGCTACGAACCTGATGCTCGGTTAATCTTCGATTCCTGGTTCAAACGTTACGAAGATATCTTCAACATCGAACTCAAACTCAAAGACGGTGCTTGGCGTGTTCGACAGCTGCTTCGGAAAATTGGCACGACGGAGCATACACGCTATTGCAATTTCACTCTACCGAGAAAAAGCTGAGAACTATCCTCTGATTAAACAATCAGAACATTACCGGAAATATCCGGTGAGCGTTCATCTTTGTTTGATGCCCGTAATCAATGTATGAAATTAACCAAGCGAGAGGAAGAAGATTTCATAACCTATGCTGGTAGAGTCAACCTTGAATGTGAACATTTCAAGTTATCTACTATGATGGAGAACCAGCGTTGTGATCCAAGAACGCGGATGGCACAAGGGTCGTTTATCCGACAAAGCAATACATGGGTTAAGCATTTAAATAAAACGAGACTCACAACCACTCATTTGCACGCGGTATTCGGCCTCAGACCGTCTCGGCTGCCACAGACGTCAATGCTCAGTTCTACTAAGTAGCAGGAACAATTATGGGCGATGCTGCACTTTGATCATCCTTCCTGCATTCTTCCTGTGGCTTGCACGATGTCAAAATATATGCTCTGCATCTACTACTGAAAAGCCGCGATATGAGTAGTATAATACGATCGCTTATCTTCACTTCGCCAGTTTTAGTCCTTGATTTATGTCTGCGGACTACAGCCACAAGCTGTTGATGATATAAGAACTAGATCGCTTAGCATGCTTGAACAATCTCCCGACATAGCGTTGCAAGATTTGGCTCACGAATATCAACGCCCGGTTAATCTGAAACATAACACGGCCATGTTGGAGCGTTCAGTATCCAACAATGTATTCAATGGCGCTCAGTCATGCAGTATACCGTCCAAAAGTACCAAGGCTCCTAATCCTACTAAACCGCCATCAGCATGTTGGCAATGCGGAGACTGGCATTACGTGATGTTATGTTCTTTTAAGAAACACCAGTGTTCTGTCTGTCATCACCGAGGACATAAAGAGACCTACTGTAAAACACAACGGCTCCCTAGGCTTCATCGTCAGAATGCACGGTCATCGAGTAGAAGTAGCGGTTACAAGTCACGCACGACCAGCGTACTTGCCACATCACAGCTGCATTCACCAGCATGTATGAAATATGTCACCTTTCAGACAAACAGAAAAATTGTCAAGTTACAGCTTGACACAGCATCTGATATAATTATCAAATCTGTTGGTACTTGGCACGAAATTGGAGCACCAAAACTAATACCAACCAACAATACAGCGCGCACTGCATCTGGTAGCAAACTTCGAATTATTAGTCAATTTAACTGCGAATTAAAAGCCGCCAACCGAATCGGCACTGGAATCGTGTACGTGACAGACTGCAATTTGAGTCTTCTTGGTATCCACTGGATAGATAAGTTGAACTTATCAGATCGAACTATAGACCAGCTTATTAAATCCACTCCTTTTCAAGTACCTGAATCACAGAACTTATCCCAACCACCTCAACCGTGGCCGCCTCCAGAAAAACCATGGTCAGAGAGTCGATGGAAACAAGTTGTACGGTTCCAGATAGACCAGATGCGACCTACTTACGAAACACCTGAAGGGGAAGGTGTCACGAACGGCTCGAGACGAAATGATCTCAGTTGGGACGCGCATCACGGCGCTCAATGAAAGGTCAAACAAGTGCACCAGACAGGACATGCGTGGACCGAACAACAACCCTGGAACATGTCATGGGGTGACCAACACAGTCGTCGATCAAGGCCAAAGCCAAGCTACTGAAGCCAAGCCAATGAAGACAGCTGCTGTTTTGATTTCATATATATATATATATATATATATATATATATATATATATATATATATATATATATATAATGTCCTATTGACAATATACAAAGAACTTTTGTCGTGCCTTATTGCTGAGTCTTTTGAAACCAGTCGGGATAGCTTGAGGTCGTATCACTCAGCGTTACAACAGTTTTCTTCCGTGCTTGGCAAGCTAGGCCTGACAAACAGCTGGACACACAAATAATCAACACCAGCCACTAAATCTATCACTAATTCCAATAGTCACATTTTTATGGGCCATTCAGTACACAATGTGCTAGATGAAATTCGCAGTACCTTACTTTATGGGCGCTACGCAGATGATACATTCAACGGTCACTGGCCAGCGAAAGCCTCTAACCAATGGCCACTCAGATTTCACAATAAGTTAGTTCTCATCTTTGAGTTTGAACAGCAGAGCAACGTGTAATTTCTACGTATTTTTTCTGAAAAACCGATCTGATGGGTCACTGTTCAGACGTGTGAATGGCAAATCTACATTAATAATATAGCATCTGCACTTTAAGTGCGTTGTACCAACTGCATATAAACGTGGTTTCATTAGGACTTTATTTCACATAGAAATATGTATCTGAATGCATGTATTCCAATATATTCCTCCACCCGAGTTGCACGGGTTACTCCTATTATCGCCATTTGGTATTTGTGAGACAAATTACTCCAGTTTCAACTATACTTAGAAACGACCAACTTACAATATTTGTCCTTTGCTGTATGGTCTGCAGATATAATCATGGCTGCAAATGTGCAGACGCTGATAGATCGGTACACGTATCAATGGTCATATAACAAAATAGGTCCTGGGATCGAAGGTTGACTGTACAGCTAATGGAATCGAACACTCAGTGAATCCGAGGGCCACTTCCAGAGTGTTCATCAAACGGAAACTAAAGTTGATGTCCAATATCGTGGAGTTAGTGCAAATGCACTCATTGAATCCACAGCTGTGAACCCAAAAGCAGCTGATGACCAACCTTTCCACGATTTGGTAAGGATTCAAACTCTTACTCATTACTTAAACTTCATTTTCGTATCGTTTTCAAGATCAACAACTTTATGCTACGATCTTTGACATGATGGCCTGGTAAGCACTCTTTTATTGCAAATTTCATTAGCACAAATCTTCTTGTATATCTTGCTGAACTCAGCCTCATAATACCCTCTACCTGTAGCAATACAAAAAACTGAATCGTTTTCATTCTTCATAGCGATGAATACGCTCCAGTTGCATCATACTATCTACCTTGTACTAACTCGACTGATTAATTCTAACGAGATCAGATTGACTTCCCTGTGTTGATTCCCTCCACCATATGTTGTGTGTGTGATAATTTTGCAAAAGTAACGGATGAGATGCGATCGAAATGCTGTTACCCGATACATTATGCATACCATTGTAAGTCTGTGTTCAAATTACTAAACAGAAGCCACTAATCCAATATAGTAAGTTCAATCCGTCGACATGTAATAGCCAGTCATCTGCCGGCGTAATAATAATAGTCGGCTATAATAGTGTAAAGTGCAACGAAGTGGGGTACTGAGGGACAGCGTTTCATTGACGGAGGGGATCACGACAAGAATCTGCAATGGAAATAAAAACTGACAAGCAGATATCAAATGGCTGTTAAATCATGCACACAAATTATACAATCGAAAACTTATATGACGTCATTCACGTGACAGCACGCTGCCTTAAAAAAGTGCTGTGGACCCCAAAGCACAACCAGTGGAATGTCAGGTAACCAGACTGGTCGAACAAAACAACCGCAACAAAAGCTCGTCAACAAAAACTAACCAATGGGAAGTAAGCAAACAGAACCACTCAGTGAAAAGCTATGGACCACAAATACCGAACTTCGATAAACCTGGGCTTCGACTAGGCTCAATCCAGCAGCGAAGACAGCATTTTCGAACGCAGCAAGCACTCTACCAGCCCAGTAATGGAGTTGCTACGTTACTGACTGAGTTCTTGATGCGGTCAGGTCTACGGTTTCTGCTGCTGATTCAAGTCCAGCGGGAGCCTAGACTTTTCACAACTGAACCTCTTCTAGTAGGAACGCAGTCAGAGGGATTGTCAGTTAACCTATATCATCAGTTCGTGTTGATTTTCTAAATCATTTCTAAATAACACAAACTTCCTGAGAAACATTTAGTATGCGCCGTTATTGGTTACCGAAGATGGTTGTGCTTTGGGACCAAACGATATAGCTACGCAGGGTGATCGTTGGTCTGGTGTTCCTTCGACGATTGCTAGGTAATTCATTTCATTCCCGGAACGTTGACACCGAGGGAAGGATTAGGTGTACTTTATTCCAGAAGTAACGCGAATGTTCCACGCACAAAGTAAAAATCATAACTGCGTAACCTTCAGGTTGGTAATTCAATATGCATATACCATATAGTCGTTCCCAGAACTGCATGACGTAATTGTTTCCACACAAACGGCCTGTAAGAATAGACTTGATTTCAACAAACTGGTTTCAGACTTCACTGACTTCTAGATCATATCAGCTGAACCTTGCCACCGGCAAAAACAAACCGATGAAGAGTAGGCGAACGCGGTCAGCCAGGAAACTAGGTTTGGATGGAAAATACCAAGTCCTATCTTGTGTAAATCTGTGCATTTTCTGATCAACAGGACTGTTCGGGACAGGTTGCACCACTGTTCCCGTGCTACTCGGACAATGATAATGTTATTTTGATAGAGAAAAAGAATTACTGAATTTTAATAGCTTAAGCATTAATCATTTTTCAGCGGTAATGCGTTTATTGTTGGTCACGCCCTTTCTAGTGCAGTGGAGTTGAGCGATCGTATTATGCTACTCATATCGCGACCATCCAGTAGCAGGTGAAGGGCATAATTTTTGACACCGTACAAGCCACAAGAAGACTGCAGCAAAGATCATCGAAGTGCGGCATCACTCATAACGGTCCCTGCTACTTAATGGAACTGAGCATTGACATCTGTGGTAGCCGAGACTGTCTGAGACCGAATACCGCATGCAAAGGAATGGTTTTGTGACAGGTCTGGTTTACATGCCTAAGCCATGTATTGCTTTGTCGAATAAATAACCCTTGTGCCATCCGCGTTCTTGGATCACAACATTCGGTGCCGTGACCAGGATTGAAAGATGAAGATCCCATGGCCGCAGCCGTTCGAGGGTGGGGACGTCCGAAGCCTCCTGGAGGACTTTGAGGACGTGGCGGAAACGGTCGGAGTGAAGATCGACCGGGCGACGCTGGCGGACCTGCGGATGCTACTCAAGGGCAGGGCGAAGGCGGTGCTGAATGCCGGACGATGGGGCCCCTCGAAGCTGGAGTGGGCCGCCTGGAAGGAGGCGCTGATCACCGGATTCGACAGCCCAGCCGATTGCCAGGAGGCAATGCGGCAGTTCAGGGGCGCTCGGCTTGGACCAGGAGGCGACGCTGTTGTGTACGCCGTGTCACTGCGGACAGCACTGTCAAGAGCCTTGCCACAATTTGACCAGGATTCGGAACAGCGCATGCTGACAGATCAGTTCTTGGACGGAATGCCACCAACAGTACGGGATCAGCCCAGGGTGGCTCTCATCGCACATCGGATTATCCTTCCTGCAGTTTTCTTTTGGCTTGTACGGTGTCAAAATATATGCCCTACACCTGCTACTGAATAGCCGCGGTATGAGTAGTATAATACAATCACTCAACTCCACTGCACTAGTTGTTATTGTGTAATCCAATACAACTTCTACGCACACTCTCGTCAGTCGTAAAAGTGTGACTAGAATGAAAACAATCGATTGCTAAACACCTCATTCAAGATACTGTTGCACATTCGAAACCTGAAGCTATTAGCTTTCTGTGAAGCGATGCTCATCCGAACCTACCAGCCGATGTTATGTGCACAAAAGTGGTTGAGACAACCTATCGGGGTTGCCATGGTTGTGATTACATAATAATTGGTGTGTTTGTATGCGTGTTTAATTCCTGTTTGTTCCTATTTGTATGATGTATATAACTGACATGTTTTACTTTTCCGACTGATGAGAGCAAATAAAATGTTAACATATCGCGACATGTGTCTTCTTTCTGTTTTGATTAAATGGAACGATCAAAAGTACAAATCGGGCTGGATCGTAATTGGCGCTCAGGGCTAAACCCACGGTAAACAAAAGTTGACAGTCAGTTGTTTTTGTGCGCATATGACCGGCTGTCGACGGCTGATCAATAATGCTTCAGTAAACCTGAGAATTTGTGAGCTGTGAGCGTCCATCGGAATCCCAAATTGGTTGAAAGTTGCACTGTGTAACCCGACAATGAGTGACAATCAGCAAGGACGAAACACCGCTTCATCCATTGCGAGGCACTTATCCACTACAGGTAACAGTGTCAGTATCGCATCTTCGTTTAAAATCTTAATGCTCATAGCTCACAAATTCTCAGGTTTACTGAAGCATTGTTGATCAGCCGTCGACAGCCGGTCATATGCGCACAAAAACAACTGACTGTCAACCTTTGTTTACCGTGGGTTTAGCCCTGAGCGCCAATTACGATCCAGCCCGATTTGTACTTTTGACCGTTCCATTTAAGTGGTGTTGATTTTGTTTTTATGCTAGTCACACTTTTACGACTGACCAGAGTGTGTGAAATGAATGGCTGAAAGGGACTCAATGTTTCACGATTTCTACGGTTTGACGTACACACATGGAGGTACGTCACACTGTTGTATTGTCGTGTCCTATAAATTCTACGTCGCGTGTTACGATTCCTTGTTTTATGGCCTCGTTTCTGACTCATGTTTTTCTGCCTTCAGTCACTATATTCAAGCAATATGCTACGCATGCCTGAAACCAAATACACTGTCCACTAGAGTATACATGCAGTATACACATTTATGAGCACCATACTTGAATGCATATTTAATAACAAACACGAACGTTTGTGCTCGTGCATTCGACGTAAGTAGGCTGTTGCCGACGACAATTTGCAACTCATGGTTGATGTTAACTAGACATCAAACGTATACAGTAGTTACTCTTCCACAGATACACTTCCGGCCGTTGGTTTGTTTTTCTCTAATAGCTACAGTCTCGAGTATAAGATACTGTAACTGGAGCTACCGCCCACTATAACAGTAAGGTAGAATATCCTAGAAGAAATATCAAACGGGATAAAATTGGATAAAGCAAGGCTGAAAGGAAAAAATTATAACTTTGCTGATACGGGCAAGCCCTTTGCTGAGGCGTTTTCCTTATAATTGCTCAGTGGAACAGTTATAACCCTCGTATTTCTTTATCACACTACAGTTTTACTCAACTGTTTATGGTTATAGTAAATAATATCCTGTGTGGAAACCGGTGAGCTGGTATGTGGAATACACAACTCGGCCATCACAGACTGTGTGCTCTGATTATTTAATCAACTGACCGCGCACTCAGAGGTTTGCAAACTGCCTGCTGGTGGACGGCCGCGTTGCTCTTGCGATCATCCCACTTGATGCTAGCTAACTAGCACAGACAACGACTGCCAAACACCGCATGTCTGTTTACATCTTCGTCGCACATGGGCCACGTTTCGGAACTATGGGGCGCATTACGGGGCACACACAAGTACTATCTACTCTTTCTTTAATGACAGCCGGAAGTCAGTTCGACGTCACAGATGACACCGTTTGGCAACGACAGCACGTGACCCTGTCACTCTTACCGATGAACCGACATCAGTAATAAAAGGTGACTAGATAGCGCCGTTCATGTATGTAAAATTGCCCATATTATCAAGTGGGAAACCCGCGATAAAGAACGTGATTGTGGGTGTGCCCCAGTGCCGAACAACCTTATCAGTCACCTCGCTCAACATGGTCTGCAGGCTTTTGGCGAGGGAGAGGGCTAACCAAGACAATTTCCATCACATGCGGATGTCCGTCAACTAAATGCCTGGAAAAAATTTAACGTCAAGCTCACAAGAGTCCTTGAATCAACCTTTCAGAATGTAGTCCATGACAAAAATTGAACAGGAACATAAAGATTGGACATTCTTCGGACGTCTGAAGAGTGAGCATACAATGATTTACCTATTCATTTGGAAATCCTTTGCAAAAGAGCCAGTTTCGCATGTCCAAAATAAAGTGGGTGTTCAGGACTAAAAATAAAACAATTGTCAGTTTCCTGCGAGAAAGTTGACAATCTAAGAACCGTCGGTGTGTAAACACGTGGTCAATGCGTCTTTCACCAGGCCATGAGACTGCTTGTCCTTCATGTCTCTCACTTTCCTTTGGTTTGGTAAACTGACATAAAACAGGACTGATGACTAACTTAGGCATGATAGGGGGCCACAATGAGGCATGTACAGTTGTCATGTAGGCTTTCGACTAAGTTTCAAAAATGGAAACCATGGCTGATGAACACCACTCACGAGACATCCCTTCAATAAACCAACCTCTCCAAAAGAGTTTTGTCAGTTTCAATATCGAAATCTTCTAACCGTCACTGAAAAAAAGAGAGGGAATCTAGTCCGAGAGCTTTGTGAGGCTTTAACAGCCTAAGCTCTTGAGTCACTTCCGCTTTAGACAAAGAACCGTCTAAAGCACGCTAACTGACCATTCAAGTCCCGTATTCATTATGGTCCGGCGGAAGTTAGCCAAACTGCTCCTCAGATGCTCAACATGTTAGTCAAGTCTACGTAACCCGATGGTGATAGTGTAGTGAGGAGGAGTGATGGTGCTACATTACTCACACAACTGCTATTCACTAGTGCGCGCCAGGGCATAGATTTTAACAATGAGGTAATCGCAGGAAAATAGAAGAAGAAACATCGGAGTGCAACATCGCATGAAATGGTTCTTGGCACGTAATGGAACGTAGAGAAGTTGAGTATTGACGTCTGTGGCAACGGTGACCGTCTGGGCTCAGTACCGTACGCAGATGAGTGTTCTTGTTTGTTTTCTTGTTGAGACCCATAAACCACGTGTTGCTTTCTTGAATAAATCGTCCTTATACCATCCGCATTCTAGGCTCACAAAAATAGTAGAACCATTTTTTGTAAGAACAGTTTTGTTTACATCAAGCTCTCAGCCAATACAACCACGAGTCATGTAGGATGACATAGTCCTACTCCCAGATAGATATTCGTTCCAACTCTCTTGAGTTTTCCACCAAGGGTTATCCATAATCATTGAACAAGCTTTTAGGCAGCTCACAATTAATTTGTCGTCGGTCGCCATTGCATTGGTCACCAGACTGAATCGAGCAATGACTGATCCCATGGTTTGTTGTCGTAGCTGTCCTAACGACGCAGATCATTCAAAAACCACCTCTACACAACCGCCTTTGTTAACCACCGTGATTTGTTTACAGTTCTCGTTAGGTTCTGTCACCCGACTCAGAGTTGGAAATTTGTTCACTGGTATCTCCCAGCAAGCGTTTTTCGTCTTTCTTCACTCATATGCCAGTCAATTAGCCTGCATTTATGAATGCATGAGCTCTGAGCGAGTGGTAGCATGATTTGTGAACAAATGGCTGTATCGAAATGCATAGTGATGCCGCGTGTTATTAACTGCAGTATGAACGACTTGTTTTCACGGGTTGGATGCACAAGTCAGTCTTCATGAGACACAATGCACTTTCCTGTGTTGAAATGCAGTACCCGAAATATGAAAACTGAGGGATGCGCAAACTTGCACCTGTTTTTCATCGTTGTCAGTGAATTGTGTTAGGATATCAAGTACACCACTCAGTCACTCTGGATCCTCGGGAAGACAGTCAAGCTGAGCGTTTAAATCACAGACTAATGTAGTGATCTGTGAATTCTCAGTCAGCAGCAGATAGGCAGCAAGAACTTCACGGTTAACGTTCTTGGTAGACTTTGAACTACTAACCGTTGTATCTTACGCCAGTATATTGAATACACAACGTTTTTTGATTCGCGTTGACAAGCCTTAACCCATGTATTGAGTCTGATAACTCATAAGCGGCTGTTCACTAGGGGCCAATGGAACAAACATTGCTTTAATCTGGAACTCAGTACAATTCGCATCCCAACTCGACCACGAGATTCAATTTCGACAGAGAATCTCACGGATGGACAGTCAATTGGAGATTCGCTGAAATGATTAACGGCGCTCGGGTAGTGGATTCGCCCCTAGGACACACAGCATATATAAAACTCGAGACGTGAGAGCCTACTTGCCAAAGCAGCTTGCTGACCGTTGTATTCAAGAACGATGGAAAATACCAGTAGTAAGTAGGCTTTATTAGAGCAACCGTTTCAAGTTACGTTACAGAGAACTCTCAGTCCACACGGCACGGGCAGCCGATGCCCGTGTGTGTTATCGATTGCTTGAAGGTCAGAGCAATCTGATTGGCCAACTGCATGGCTCACTTGCATTTGATTGGACACAGCACCACCTCCTACTTCCGCGTCTGGCGTTCCGTATTTCCGCGTTTGACTTTTTGTCCCTCTCGATCTTCATGGAAGACTGCGTTTTTGGTTTTTGTTCGCATATTACCGGCTCAGCGATTGTGGGTTCTTCCCTAGGTTTCGTGTTCTTTAACGCAGTCTTGCACTGACCATTGAATTGTTATCCAATATATATGTTCCTGGAGCTCTTACTTCTCTCACTGCCACCGGTGCAGAAAACGAACTTTCGCCTTTTTATGGTGTGTTTTTTCACTCTCACTTAAATGCCAACTGTACATTGACTTCCTGCTTTTTTGTAGTTCTCTTGGTACTTTCTCCTCCTCTCCAATTCTTCTTGATTCATTACCGATCTTTGTATGTACGCCGCATTAAGTTTCGTGCGTATCTCTCTACCAAACATTAACTTCGCTGGTGTCACACCTGTAGCAGTATGTGGTGTGGTTCTGTAAGCTGCCAGTGATGTCAGGAACACTGAGTCCCAAGATTCATCTTCCAGTCGAGTTGACTGTATAGTTTCCTTCAGCGTCCGGTTCAGGCGTTCCACCATTCCATTTGCCGAAAGGTTGTATGGAGCGGTGCGCACATGACGGATATCATGATGATTCAAAAACTGACTGAATTCGTGGCTGCGAAACCGCGGCCCATTATCCGTTACAATCTCCTCCGGTAAGCCGAATCGAGCGAACAAATATCGTAACCTTAACATCCCTATGCGGCCAGTAATACAATATACAATCCTATGAATGCGACTGCTTTTCGTCTGACCGCTCCCTTTGGCCTATCTGACAAGGTTGTACCTGAATGGATAGAAGCGGTAATCAGCCTAACCTACCAGATCAAAACAGCACACAAGCCCGACCACAACATCAAGGTCAGGGAAACACCAATATGCTTCAGCTGTCCTAGAGGGTCGTGACATACAAGCGAATGAAGACAGTTGCTTCGTAAAACTTTATCTAATCGATGTTGAGCTTCAAGCGACTGTTACAGAGGACTTTGAAGTACTCCTAAGTGTTAGCAAATGAACCTTTCGAGGTAACCAAGTTACCTTTCAGTAAAAGGAAGAGACCTGTAATCTCGTGGCTATTGTAGAACAGTACTGCCTGACGTTCCAGGCACCACGATTCACCTCGATGTTAGCTTCATCTTGCGTTACGATTTATGCCATCTGGCTCAAACAATGACAGCAGTTCTGGCCACGAACATTGGTTACAGAATCCGTATTTTAACAGATAAATGTGAAGTTCCTATTATAAATTGGGCTTATCTACGGCTACTTCCCCGACACTGGTCCAAAACAACTTCTGGCAAACAAAAGCAATTCGAATGTGCCTCATCCGGCGGGAAATTTCTATCTTACGTTTGTTTCTCGAAGTGCACCTCTACCGAAGCTACACAAGATCAATCGCTAATACACAGCTGATGTCAAATATGGATGGCCTTCTAAATGCAAGCATGCCTTCAGTCAGCTTTAATCGTCGTTCATCTAGGGTCTCCTTCAGACTGACTTTGACTTATCGTTCATATCAAGGGTCGTATCGGGCAGTCCCAGTTACCGCACTGGTACTATAATTTCCCACATATTTCCAGAACACTCTGAGCGGACCATGATGCACGTTGGTTGATCAGTCACTCTCGTAGAGAAGAACTGCAGTCAGCTCGAAAAGGAAGCTTTATCTTGCCATTTTCACAGTGAAGTTTCCTAAATTACTGAATGTAAAAAATGGGAGCAATTGTGTTACCGGATGAATTTAAAACACAAATAATATTACTTATGTACTCTGCAGAGACATTTCAACTAATCTCACCAGCAACGATACACGGACAACGGACTATGTGACTCATTAACCTCAACTACCAACATTATCACCGTCGGGAAAATTAAAAACTAGAATGCAAATTAGGACGATAATCTTAATGCTGAGAAGCGCTTCCAGTCATAAAGCCATCTGTTATATCTACAGAGTAACTGGCAATCCAACACGTACTTCACACGTACATGATCAGACGATTCCGCTTTAGGCACCCAGGGAATAAGTGGGGGAAATCACTGACAAGAAGTTACACATATTGGCCGAAAATAGATTTTGAAGTAGAACAGCATTGCCAAAATTGTTACAAGTGGCCGGCAGCCGCCGAGTCATCAACCAAGTACGCTACACAGTTTCGAACGACAGTGCAGCAACCCAATTTTGGTCCATGTTCGGATTCCGTAGTGTCTATCGACGAACAACCTTACGTGATTTGTGTCAGTGTTTTCACCAAAGGGCCTGAAGCACTTCTGATGGCCCATTAAAACACGGAGTTTGTAACTGCTCCCGTAAAACATTCCTTCGGCGACTTCAAAAGACGAGAGACTATGGTTACTGGCAATGGAACCCGGTTTGTGCCGAACGCGTTCACAGCATCTTATGATCAAAATACACTCAGCACATCTAATACCTCAATCAATCGATCAAACAGAACGCTTTAAAACATGTCGTTCTGAAGAAGAAGAAGAAGAAGAAGAAGAGAGGAGAGTGGCGAACACAAGCTCTCCTTGAGATCAGGGACTAGGAGCAACTACGGGAAACGTGTATTTTTTTTATTATGAGTCACGTGCCTCCAAACAGAATGTGGCTATATTGCCACCAAAGCTATCAATACACATCAGCCGTATAAAATAGTGTTTGCGTTCGTTGTTCCATATTTCCACATATTTGTAACGAATGTCTTTCAATAAACAACTTTCAAGGTTGAGCGTCTTTTGTGATCACAACGACTTTCAGATGTATGTCAGGGACGACACTAGACATCTGATGACCGAGAGGAACTGCGCAACTAACCAGGAGCGCAACCATAGATCGACAGTACCATCAGAAACATGGAGCTCGATCCCAAGCGTTTGTGAGGGAGCAAATGATTCTTGTTCGCAACTTCAGCATGAACCAGTCGATTTAAATGGCATGAGTAATGAGGAGGCAAAGCGTCAATGATGACTAAGTGATTATATTTATTCGGTTCTCGAAACTCGTCAAACCAACGAGATCGGTTAACGTCCGCTCATTATAGCATACCGGGTATAACACAGCAACTTGAGATAGTCGTACTATTTTGTCAAATCTTTCTCTCATATTTTGTGTCTAAGTCATTTTTTACCAAGGTTAATCGAACAGACTTCAGCCCGTAGCCGCTGAATAGCCTTCGCCCCTTGTTTGCAAAAACTGCTTGTTGGCAACTTGCTAATGAGGAGCAGTTTACAGAAGAATAAGGCGGCCGTAAAATTTCATAGCAGCACGGTTTTATTGTGGAAAGCAATATATCAGAGGTTTGCGCTGATGCGTAAGTGCCATGTAACCTCGAAGGCAAGAGTAAACTTTAGCGAACAAAAAACAAAGAGAATTAATTAGCAAAAGAAACATTGTCTATGCTCAACAACGACTAGCCCTATTGTAACTAATATTTTCAGCATCTCCCACTCCTACGAGCTAAGACTAATATCGATTTCCCCGACGCTTAACACTATTGCTGTCTTTGCGTGGGGAACCTCATTCCTGATAAAATCTATCAGAAAGTGTAGTTTTGCGGATTCGCTCCAGACAGCGTTGATGTTTAAGACAGTTTCATTAAACTACATTGAACACAGTTAGTGGTCAAGCTGATGTCACTATAAAAATTTTGAATCAACTACGCATCCTAGAATGACGGTGGCTTCATAGAGGAATAGATAATTAATCAATGAATTAAATCAAACTGATAATCAATCTGTCGAGGTCACATGAATCATCTCAACTGTTAGGCCTGTTCTGCTCAATCTGCGAAACTAAACTGATGATAAAATACAGTAGATTTTTGTCATTTGTGATGTAACCGCAGCTTTCCCGGATGAGTTGCTTATCGGAACAACAACTTAACCGGTAAACGATGAACGAGAGAAGTACTACAACAAAATCACACCTCATATGATTGACATTTCCTAAATGGTTGTAGCAGAGCCTCAGTTAAAACACGTCCACTTGTACGTCGATCTTTTTAACGTGTGACCTCGAGATCGTTTCGAATTGAGTTAACTTACTAACGTATAAGAGAAACAGACTTTCAGTTAGTCATGTCAAGTCAATAATATACTTTTTGCACTTCGAGGGTGAATTTTAGTCTTGCGTGTTCATATCTTCATCAAATGAACTATAGTTAACTCCATTATCTTCAGGTGAACAGCGGTATTAGTCATAATAGGTTTGAGGGCAATTTACAGAGCGGCCAAAATCAGTGGTTTGGCGTAGATATCAAATTGACTAAAGAGTAACAGATGTACAATAAGACTGAGCACGTGCATGTTCTCGGATATCAGACATGAAAACACAAGCAGGTCAGAATACAGAAGATAAATACTGTCAGCTAGAACTTTAGCTACACATTTCGCCTGTTGTGATTTAGTGGGAACTAATGCGATCAACATGTGTGTATCCAAATGTAAGTGGCAAAGTAGAAAAGTTTACTAGACGTGTGGTTGATTTGCTTTCTGCCAGTCTGCTGCGATCACATGAGAAACAATAAATGTACGCTTACACAAATTCGACGCAGCTCAATCTCAATAAAAGGTCTTCTCTCGGCGTTGTTCTAGTAGCCAATTCAGAGCCTTCCGTAAACATAGATGAATAAGTGAGTATGAATGGCAGAACTAGCATCGAACAGTCGTTTCAGTTAATCTTCACCCGATCATTACAAACGGATGCATGTGACGAAAAACGTTCCCCTTCTCTGGTCAGGTCAGAAGTGTTGACACACTCTTGAAGTTCTCAGGATAGATAATTTCTCGTTAAAGTGAAATCACTTATCAGAATCAACTATGCTGACAGTTCAGACAGACCGTTCCAACAACGTACACGAACTTGATAGTTGTAAGGCAACGAACAACTTGGAATCTGAAAACCTGGAAACCTGGATTAACTCATGACAACTACATCGGACAATCGCCTAAAGCGTGCCAACCACTGTCGACTGAAACGACTCAAGCATTTTGGTTAGAACTCACAATGGATCTTGCTCAGTAACTTGAGTTTTGCTTTTACCCGGAAGGTTTTTCTTAAGTTTGTGGGTGGGTTGGATCATGTCGCTTTAATTTCAGCTTGTATGTGGAATTTTCGAATGAACAATGACACGGTTTCCGGCGGTTCAAGATAGAGAGGAATATTTTGTCTTGTGAAGTACCAAACGACCAAAGAGCTACTGGGATAGTTCCGAAGAAACAGAAACAGGGGCAGCTGGTCTGCCAGGTGGAACTGTTAAGGTATGACGACCTAGTTTTAGAAGGTGCTCCGCTTCAGTTGATTAACTCAAATTAGGAGCAGAAAACCATCCCGTAAGAGCACAAAGATGTCGGGGAAGAACCCAATTCTCCGAAAATACCGTTTTCATTTGCTTTTGGAAAGGCCTATTTCATTCTGTTCGAAGTGACCTTCATAGTCGGCACGGCCATGTGCCACTTCACCCTTCACGTGCGTTCTCAGCCGTGTGCCAATTTCTGGCACTCAGTCTACATGCTCGTCTTTTAATTGGGGCATCTCTGTACCGTCTGGATTTTTGTCTGGTCCACTTCTGTCCTTGTTTTCTGATTGGTCACAAACCCTCTAAATGTGTTCTAGTTTGTGACCGTGTTGTGTTCGGGTTGAACGGCGTAGAGGGGCTGTCTACTAGGCGTCGGTCTTTTCTCCGTGTTCATTCGTTAGCATTGGGTGGTTGGGTTGGCCGGGGAGATACGTATCAATCGTGCATACTTCGTAGTCACTTGTTCATTATCGTTGAACGTCGTTCCGTTATGCACCGTTCCACTAACCGTTATTCTGTTGTCTGTTTACGTGCTCGTAGGCCGTATATTGAATTACAACAAAATATGTCCTCACTACATCTTCACTTCAAGGTAAACGGAACAGTAAGTTTAAACAGCTGTCGGAAGAGCTGTATTAGAAGTGCTCACACAGAATTCATGACCAGTCGACTTACTGGTGAAACTTTAGATACGAATTCCCTTGAGGAGCAGTGGGGATTGCGGGATAGTTACAGTACTACGGGCATGATGTTCGCTGCTCGGCAGCTCCATGATAAGTGTTGTGAAGGCAACTAACCACTGTATACCTTTTTTGTGGATGTGACTGGGGTGTTTGATTTCGTGAACCAGGAACTATCGTGGACGATGCTTGATAAGTCTGACTGCTGGGGTAAGTTCGGCAGTTTAATTAAACTGATACACGAAGGTGCAGTTACAGTCTTGCGGATCGACGTCTGACGAGTTTGATTTAATCACTGGCTTGAACCAGGACTGTATCTTAACTCTATCCTTATCTTGTTCATATTTGATCTAAACATTAACAATCGCTCCCTAAAACTCGCAAAATTGTGTTCGAACTGAGTACTTCATGAACTGTCGATTGCCGAACATCTGACGTTCTGATGTTCCAATACTCTTACGCAACTGGTTCGATTATCTGCCACTACTAACCTTTGCGCTCAGCGAAAAAGAACTGCAGTGACCGTCGCAACCAAGTCTGTATCGGATAAAAGCATGGGTAAGACAATAGGATTTCTCTAGTCGTCTCTTGGTCGAGGTACCGTACTTACGCCTGCCGTTCGCATCACTGAAGACACTACGGCTAGCTGTGCGAGCCTCGGTAATTTGGCCACCAACCCGCCGACAGTTGCGTATGTGAACCGTTAGTTGCGTGCTAGTGTGGCAAAGTTTAGCGCTACTTTTAGATGTCTTGCAAAGTGTACCCGGGAAAACTGAAAGTTGTGGGTGGAAACGAAGTTGCTTGTCTAACGCGTAAAGGTGTTGTTCACACCATTTTACTGCAGTAAAACCTGGACGTTGCATCAATGGAAAGTGTTATATCTGAACCGCTCCCATTCGTAATATTTGTGGCGCATATTGAGTATTTGGTATTAAGATATGTTTCCAAGCTGTGAAATACTTTGCCGTACAGACACAGACCGGATCACACTATTGAGTTACACGGTTCCTTAGGATGTCTGACGAGTGATTTCCTAAATAGCTCCAACAAGGTACAGTAAATACATTTGAGCGAAATCCATGTGTTCATGAGATTCAATCTTCCGAAATCTTGGCTTCAGATGGAATGGAACCAGCGAGTGAACCGGGATGCCCAAAAGCTGCAAGCCCTAATTCATGACGTCTCGAAGCACAGTAGACTGAAGATGGAAATGCAAGTTGTTTTACCACATAGTGATGCTGTTTACGCCGCTGCAAAACACTGAAAACTACAGGATTTGCATCATCTCAAATGCTTTTATTCCCAGTGTCTAAAACGCAGCTTGGGTTTTTGGTTGCCATCCACAGATACGAACATCAAGTTGTTTCGCCGAACAGACGCGAAAAGAGCTTGAATTCACGTTGGTGCTAAACGAGCTTTGTTGGGTGGGATAAGTCTGTCAGATGACTGGAATACAGAGTTCACAACGGCTGTTGCGTTGCAGTTGAATGTATGCATGCGAAATCCTGGTGGTCAGAAGCTGCAGTACCAAGATCCTACTCAAGTGAGTCTTTGAGACTAAGCGGGATGTTGCCTTTAACCGAGTCATCTGAAGGGTATGATCCATACAGGGCCCGAAAGTGCAGTGACTGGCAGCGCCCGGGAATTCAAACGTGCATTACACCAAGAAATTTAGGTGCCGATAGTCTCGGTGATATGATTATATGGCATTGTAACGAACGCCGAGACTTCTTCGGTTTGGTAGGTCATCAATGTACTCAGTTCGCACCATCAACGATCAGGCGACAAGTACATTAGGAGGAATTAGGTCAGGTATATATATATATATATATATATATATTTGAAGTATTAAAAAGAGGGTAAACACTGAGTAGTGAACGATTTATTGTGACGTTTCAAATCCACACTAGGATCCGTTATCAAACAAATAAATGTGTTGGAATGTGATTGCTATGCCTCTCACCGTGTTCGCCTGTCGGTCTGTCTTCGCTCGTTTTTCGTTCCAGTGTCAGTGATGCTGACGTAGTGGCTGTCTATATATATATATATATATATATTAACCAGTGACAGTCGTCGTTTGGTAAGTTGCCCGTTCTCCTTCTCAGAAATTTGGATAATGTTGAGCTGCCTATACTCTTATTTTGGTCTACCTTTTTCATTGTTAAATGAAGGTTTGTTTTAGTTTTCAGTCCAACTTTAGATTTTTGTTCTTGTTTCCAATTCGATCTAGATCGCAACAATATGTACTTCTGTACTGAACTGCTTCTTTTGTCTTATTTGCTCACTATCTTTCTTCCAAGCGTAGATTCATTCATTGGAGACTCGCTATTTTTTGTGTCACAGAGATACTAGCTTGCCATCTCGCTAACCAGCATTGATCGGCTGGACAACAGAAACCTCCACCCACACGCTTCCTGGTCTGATTCTTTCGGTTTACTGCTAGATACATGGTGTTTGAGTTAGACTACGAGTGGTGCGGCGTAATTCCCTTATAGTGATGGCTATACATAGACGTCTTCTGGTTCCGATAACTGTGCGCAGCTAATCCGGATGAGGATAACATCAGCGGTGTAATGACTAGCATACAGCTTCGTATACGTATGTATCCAAATGTAAGTGGCAAAGTAGAAAAGTTTATTAGACGTGCACATCCTGCAGATAGGTCATAGCGTGGAACCAACCAGGTCGTTCACTTTGTTGCTACGGCACTCAAACCCCGAAATGCTGGCCGTCGCTGACGCTTTGTCGATCAAACAAAGAAAGCCAGTGTTGTGTGCGCAAAAGTTGATCGTTCACACCGTCCACCTCCCCTGGTAGCGGCCTTTTGACACCCTCAAAAATTCACTTTGTTCAACTATTTTTGCCGTATGTTTCTGTTATATATTCCGTTTGTATTCAGAATGTGGCTGACGAGATGAATCGAAATGATAACATCCCGCAACCTTTGTCTTCTTGCTGTTTTGACGAGTTGGATGAAGGAACCCCAGTGCGTTAATGTTATTTTTATTTGCTAAATCTTTGACTCAGCTCCACAGGTTCGCATTCTCTGTATTTACACACTGCTGTTTTGTGCATGTGAAAGGAGTTTCAAGTATTTTCGACAACTGGATGAGTAATATAGAGTAGAATTGCTCCCCTTAGATTCCACTTCCTGGACGTATCAAAGCTTAATTTACTCGACTGCACCATTAAATGTGACATAAATTACGTGGCATCACCACATCAGGACTTTATATTCTTCCATTCATCTATCGACACCAACGTGTGTCAGTGAAGAGAAATCTTACCTGATTTGAGCAAGATGTCGTGTTTTGGCACCAAATATGTGGTTATCGAATATAAAACAGTGGTAATAAAAAGTAGAGTACTTCTCGATCATTGAAATGACAAAGTCCGGATCGATCGATTTCGTATACTTTGCCTAAAACAAGTAATAGCTTTTGAAGTGATCTTTGACACATTAGAGATGCCTTTATTTGGTTAGACACTATACTACATGTATCGAATTTCGAGGCCACAGTCGTGTGAAAATCAGACCCAACCCAATTCCCCCAAAACGTTTATCCCTGTATATTCTACCGCCCCTGTTTCTGGCCATTAATTGGCCTTGACCTAGATGTTTCGTTTTATCGCGTCAATTGTCAGTTGTGCGAATAGCACCTGTCACTTTTTGTACTTTGCTTGAGT
>LUCH01017745.1:0-25794 GCA_013368495.1 Paragonimus heterotremus
ATACTACTCACACCGAAACTGCCTGTCATACAACACTACTATTTGTTTGTTCTTTTAGGTCACCCATCGTTTTGTTTTTGTTGCAAACAAAACATACGAGACAGCAAAGTACTGATGTTTTGTAAGCAAAATTATGCACAACCATAGGTTAAACAGATTGTTTATCTTTGTTATAACTTCCACATATACTTGGGGAACATTTCACGAAAAGTAAGCTACGAATCATGAGAGCAAGTTTATCTTTGGAAGAGAAATGTTTGAGATGGCTCAGCCAGTGAGTTATCAGAGGTAGGTCTGTTTGAAACAGAGTTGCTTGGTCGAGCTATTCAAATAAACTAGCCAGTTACTACTGGTATGGTTAATACAATTGAGGATCCGAAAAACTGGCGTGTAACACAGCCAGGGGTAAATAGTCCTGTTAGATGAACATGCGTCACTGATAGCTTCATGCGACGGACAACGAACGATCAACGTCTAACTCTATACTTAGACGTCATTGTTATACTTTGATCAAGGAAGGTCTCTAAACAGTTAGACTCCGGGATATTTAGCAGGTTTTGAAGCCAGTGGATGTGTGAGCAAATTGAACGTGTGTTTATTAATTTTTCACTTCCACACAATAAAAAATTATATCCAGATGTTTCGATGAGTTTAGCTTTGCCGAGTTACTTTCAGACCGTTGGACTACTTTCGTTAGTGTTTCTTATGGTATTCAAACTTTATCGCTGTCGTGCAAGTCCCAGATCATGGTAACATTTTCAGTATATTTGTATACGGAAAATTGGACCTTTTTGAGAGATCATTCAAACCAAATTCAAAAAGAACTCCACAGCTGCACCATTCATTACCATCTTCCCGACGTCGTGAAAAATAGTCTTTGATCGGTTTAAATTCTAGTGGATAAAATAACGTATCATAATTTCGCGCTGTAGCTGTGATTTCTAACTGACCTCCGTAAATGCGGAGAATGACTGTTGCTGAGTGAAATCTCTAACACTTTTGCTGCTTGGGATATCTTGCTGAGGCAGGAGAAAGTCCACGTTAAAATACTGGTATTTTAAAAGTTTTATAAACATGGTACGTTGGTTTTTTCACCTCCTTTTTTACCACAAGCACTTCTAGTTGATGTTTGGTCTTTTTTATGTTTCCCTGTACATCAGCAGTTGTTATTCCTTTATCGATTCGTAAGCTGTCATACAAGGTCAAAACGCATGTTGGAGTTGTCAATGTCCACGCCATCTGTTGTTATGATTTCGGAAACTTTATAACTTCATAACTTTGCATACTACGTCATTCGAAAGCTTAAAGTCAGCCAGTTATCTTGGTACTCAGTGTGAAGCGTCATTTATGACGCAAATAGTCGTAAAGTGGATATGGATTGACGAACCTGGAAAAGAAATCTGTTCACATAACGAAAACGTGTAATGCGTGTAATGTGTACACACACACAATGTATTTTTCGCAGGAGGGAGTTTTTTTAGGACCGATTCCACAAAATTCACAGAGCCGGAATCTACGAAATAGCATTCGGACTATGATGTGTTATACAGATTTGTCACTTGTTTGTGTTGTTTACCTTTTTCAACTTTGAGCGCATTCCTTTTTATTCCATTCATTCTGATGAAATGCAATCACCAGATTTTATTTAAGGTGTCTCATGTTTGTATTTATTTCTCTATTCTATCCTAGGTTTGGCAATCACTTGATGCGGTGGTCTCCATGTTCGATGCGCGATTTGCCAGTGTTACTGGACTACGGAATGGGACTGTGCTTGTATGACACACCGCAACTAGATGCGGCTCCCGTGATCTCTGGTTCCAGCCCTAGATTGCCAGCGCGATTCTCTTCGACTCCGGTTGTGCGTACAAATTCGGCTGCTCTGGTGCCCAGTGTCGTCCGAGTCTACGATTGGAATTTCCAAGCCAGTCACATTTCTACTGCGCGTGTTCTAGCCGCTAATCCTACTACAGCAAGTTCTCTATGCGGAAACGGAATCCTGGACCCTGGTGAAGAGTGCGACTGTGGCAATGGGTACATCTAAAACTATTGTGGACTGTGTGTAAACTTTACCAGATTCGATTCTAGTTGTTCGTTCATTTTATAGTCACTCAGAGTTCAAGTTTCGTGATACACATTGCCTTATTGACACTGACCAAAGACGAGTCGAGCTTGTTTTTTGGCTCCGGAACCAAGGGTTGATAGTCAGCCTGACAATCCAGGGGTTTGATGAGTTGCATTGTCTCTGGTTGCACGTATGTGAACTACATACGAAATGTCTTCTGAGGAGAAAACCCCAACACTGATATCTGATGTTACTAACGCGGCCTATGTCAGCACTGACTAACGAGAGGAGTACGCACCTCTCACGTTCTGTACAGTACTGCGCATGCACACCCTATACCTTGTTTCAACCGAGTTGATTTAATGTGTGTGCTGTTCAGTTTCCGTCAACCACATCTCCATTAGTTTATCAGTACTCAATACATTGTTCATGAGATCAAACAAATTCCGTGATTTCAGCTTGGTTGATGAATCGTACTTCTAGAATCATCGACTGGAATTAATGAGACAGTCGGACAACCCGAGGATTACCCATGACAGAATGTGACTGAACGTCCAGGTTTAGTAGTTCAGTTGTGCTTGATCTGACTTCATTGTCACAGTGGTCACCGCAGTTTCTTCACAGGAATGTGAATCGGAGTCCAAATGTTCGTCTTGACGACGGACTGCTCTCCTGCTGAGCTGTAACAATAGAAAGATAAAGTCGAGTAGATCATATAATGTTCTAACACCATTGGAAGCTGCGTTACTCGAGATTGTTCAATCAATTGCAAAGTCATTTGAAAAATGTTCGTTTGCAATCCATCTTTAAATTGTTGGAAACACTCGGTGTTCTTTAACGACTTCCTCAGAGCAGAAAGAAGACGTATGTTGCGGTGTGTTAATATCTCGTTTACTGTCATCACTTGCAAACATAAGACATGCAGGTTACCTGTGATACCTGAATGAAGGCAATGTTTAGATATATGTACATTCACACTAAGTAGTATGTCCTCAACACCATGGCAACCGGATGGGTTGCTTCAATCACTTTTGTGAACACAGCGCCGGCTGGCGAGTTCTAGTCAACACACCCTCACTAAAAGCTTGTGGATTCAGGTTTTGAATACCTAATGATATTTTGAATGAGTTGAGTGGATCAACTTGGTAACCTGTTGTCATAAGATGTCCATCTATCGGTGATGTAGAATTTTGAGCAATGGGTCCACCAGTTTGAGATTATAGTGTCATCGTTTGTTTTCCGGGACATATTCCACTATTAGCTTAGCTAATTGTTGATGTCTTCTGCCTGCGTGAACGTCAATACAACTACAAGTCAGCTGGTTGACAGCGTACGAGACAGAATAGTTTGAGATTATATAGAACTGATCTTTTGGTGGTTTGAAACACCCTCAACTAGATAGCTGCATACGTACGAGATAGGACTGACCTTAATTTGCATCTGATGTCATATGCCAGTTGGCTTCTTCTGAATTGAAGAACTAGCAATATATCTTTCTTTTAAGCCACTTTAACTGATTCATTGTACTAACTTATTGTGGTATAAGTTTCTTCGGATGTTTCAGGATATCCATCCACCCGTAATGTTTTTCTTAGCCCGCGTTTTTTTCACAAGAAACTTATGCACAAGCTCAATTTGATGATAGGTCAAAGCGTGTTTAAAATGAATGCACCCAGGCGATTTTATCACCAAGGTTGATTACCATTTGGGGCCACATGTGCTTCAGAGATCTTCCAACAAATCACAGATACAAGGCTTCCTGAAATGACATTCAGTGCCACTCATGGGTGACATCATAATCGACAGCCACAACGTCGAAGGATAGCATAGTCATTTGAACGAACCCATGAAGTGTATATAACGTTGGAAAATATCACTTTTTCTCATTCTTGTTGTTAACTATGATGACTCTACCGGACGATGTCCAGATCCTGAAAATGTCATTGGTGATATATTACCACCCACCGACGTTAGTGCTTTTCATTGATAAGTAGGTGTGATTACTTACTACAATGACTTTTTAATGGATATGCACATATATCACACTGCATTGCGTAATCTACTTTCGTTCAGTTCTATATGGAACTGGACACCTGAATGTCAAACAGTGTTTCTGTCAACACAGTCAGTTCTGTTATCATCACTATTGTTAACACGTTATAAATTATCGTTTGATACTATTGTATCAGCAGATGTGTCTTAGTACGAAATAGGAACCGTAATTCCCTATCGATTCTAGAATGGATCACATAAAACTCTTTCCCATACCTCCAGGTCGTCAAACTCCAGAATTATAGCCAAATTAAAGTGGGAGCATTGCTCTTGATTTTCGCTGAGTGCAAATTCCATATAATGGTTAGTGACATGAAATTCTCACTATAGGCCGACCCTAAACCACTGTAAGCCATTCCTAATAGCAAGTAAGGCATTGCAGTGTACACTTTACTATCGTCTTCTTGGCAGTGACTTTGTGTACAAGACAACATCCAACTTTGGACACGCGGACGTATTGTCTCAGTTGATTGTTACATAAAGTAAAATAAAACGATGAATTGATTATTTCATCTGCCAGCCTTGTAAAAGGAAATTCGATGCGTGTTCACAGACGCTGTTCTATTCCTAACAGTCATTGCAGGCATAATCAAAGTGATTTCTTATGTTAGTGATACTGTTATCTAAATCAAATACTTCCCAAAACACGGATGATAACAAAAACATTCCTGAACCGCATTCGCGAGAATTCTCCACGCGATGTGGTTCACGATTAATCCTAGGTGAATAGCTTCCATTCGGTGAAAGTTTAGTACTCCCCAACTCACTTAAATCAATGATTTAGAGGCATTTCCGTCAAGCCCTCAGGATCGACTAGAATGTTCTCCTTGATGCATCTTTTTGTGCGTTAACCTTTTATGGATCGAGACCTTCATGGAGGGGTTAAACGGTGCAGTTTGTGTGTATTAGTTTTCGAATCACCTTTATACGTTGAGCCACAGCCTTGACCGTTGGAGAAAAACGTGGAGTCTGATTCGTATTGATTTCGCTGGACCCACCAGTGAGGATTTTCTTCTAATCGCTTTTTATTTTAATTTCGTATGGCCAAAAGTTGACAGTATAGAAAAGGCAATTAGCCAGTCTGCCGTTCACAATCTGTAAAATTTATTCTGTAGGTGGGTCCTTTTAGGTGAAAGCGGGTAGTTCATACCCGGCAGGCTCCCGGAATTTTGTTCATCCGATGGTATAGTGCATCTATGAACTTCTTAGCTATCACCTTCAGTCAAGTGGTTAAGTTGAAGGATGTGTGGGTACTGTGAAACGGTACCCCTTCAGACACTCAGTAGAGTAACATCTGGATAAGATTTTTAAACATATTCAGCTTAATTACAAAATACTCCCGAATTCAAATGTTCCGGGTGATGTTTCACCCAGCGATTGCCTGGGCCACATTCCTATTTCGTGTTTCTATCGAACGACCTACACACACCTGAGGAGTAGCGTGTTGAAGTATATTGTTTTTATTGTTGTTTTGTCTCCTACAATCCAAGACAACACCAGCAGCGTAATTGAAAGGAGGTTGTTCTTTAAATCCTAACGGGTCATGGACATACAAACTGAAAAATGCAGGACACATTTGGCATTTCGACGGAAACTATGGACACGATTTTCCTCAATGACAGCACCCATGATTTTTACTCCTTATGACCCAGTTTGGACTCATTCGAATGCTTCTGTTTAACCTGTTCGTCTGACTCTCATTCCGTCATGTAGTGTGATCTCACTCGATCTGATTGGTTACTTAATCATCCCTGACTAGATCATGGTTGGTCCGCCTTACACTGTGATCGGTGATGGGAATCATCGCATACCTATGTAGCAACTATCTAGCCGCTGACCGTCACATTGACGTTGTAGTTGCAGACTTGCGTTGGTGCCTTTCGTGCGCTTCTCTGTCATGCTTCTATTGATTGATTCTCGTTCCAAATTGCGACCCTCGATCCGCTTTGGTCTTCCGCATTTGGTCATGAGTTTGAGCCATGCTTTCACGCACAATATTATCACTTACTTCAGTAATATCGTGGAAATTCGTATGCAATTTTGTTTTGGGGTCTCGGGTCTGGTTTAAGTTACGCTTCCCTCATTATTCGCTAGAAGGACATGTTACGACTTGACGATAGTGTGTTAATGTTTGGAAGTGGATTTCACCGAGTTATTGCACTAATCTTTGACACGTTTTAAGTAGACAGGAGTAGATGCGTTAGTGTGGATTAAGATATTAAAAGATGTTTTAGTCAAAGATGTCAAATGCATCAGTTAAATTTGTAGAGCAGAATTAGGTGACTCCGTGTCTTCCATAGAAAGACGTAGAGTTAAAATGAGCTAAGGACGCCAGTGATCCCAGGGTGCAACGACTTGTTTAGTAGGTACACTTCGATTAGAATTTCCGATTTCATTTTATTTCCGGCCGAAGGACGAAATTTCAAGTTTTTCTTACTGAAAATGGTGAAACATGAATGTTTCTCTAACTGTGCGACTTTCTTTCGCGTATGCAACCAGAGATCTTAGTAGCCAATGCAACTAGGAATTACTTACAAGCTGCAATAGCATATATATTGGTATCGCATTAGTGAGAAGGTGTCAGTTACGTGGCTCAATACACAATTATCGTTCCACCTAAAATTTTCCGTAATATGTCAAGAGCTATAGGGTCTGTTGCTCATAAGCTCACCAGCACGATAAACACTGCGTTTTCTAGTTATTGCTCATCTGCCTTATGACGTTACGTTGACGGCTACTTCAGTAGAGCCTACCTTTTAGGTGTCTTACGGAGCGTGTATATCAATTGACTTATACAATGCGGTTCTATTCATTTCTGGTCTACTGTGCGCCATCCTTACGTGTAAGAACTAACCGACACTGTTTGGCACAGTGCATCGGGTTTTTTTTACGAAGTACGGGCCACGTTGTGAAGTCAGCGGTGAGACGGTGATTTTTGGTTATCCCACCACCTGTGTACTACTTGTTACTAGTCGTGATTCTTCTTTTGCTCAATGGTCACTACAATTCGTCAGTACTCCTTTGTTTTTTAGTCCTACAGTGCTCATTCTGTTTCCTCCACAGCACTTCCTGTCCAGTTCAATTGCAAGACTGCTGCGATGTGCGTCGTTGCCTGCTTCGTGCCGGTTCCACCTGCGCCAGCGGTCCCTGTTGTCACGTGGACGTTAATCGTACATCTGGCCGATTTCATTGTCAATTAGCAAAAGCCGGAACAATGTGTCGGAAAGAGTCCGGTGATTGTGATTTGCCAGAATACTGTGACGGAAAAAGCCAATGGTGTCCGATAGATGTCTACAAAGCAGACGGGATTGGTTGTGTGACTGAAATTGGGACGCAGGTACGTGTCGACTATTTGTCTAGTTTCCCCACTTTTTCGCTCAGTGTTCTCACATCTGCGTAGTGGTTAATCACCCCTCGAAACATTGGGTGATGCATTAGATCTGCAATTTTGGGGTTCTGTCAGTCCAGTTCTGTTTGTTTAAACTACACTTCGTACACGCTATTGAGCGTTCAGGTTTGTCGTGTTTGACTAGGCGGCCAATAAAGTTGTGCTAACCGATGTACCAATGTACTGCCAGAACTTGAGGTTGACAGTTTCGTTGTAGTATTTTTGGTCTGGATCTATGTTTTCATGAATCAAGTTTCACGTAATACATCCGCATAAACTCAAAACCGGATATAATCTAACTGATAACTGCGACCTGCAGAGGGTTCTCCCATGAGAACAGAGAACAATACTGAGGTACTTTTGACAATTAACGTTTTTTTCGATATCGAACACCACCCATATTTGATCGCAGCCTTCGCATTCAGATGAGCCTTTCGGTTAGCTCAATTCGAAATAACGTTTTGCTTTCAAACTTCTCGCTCACATTCAAGCAATGCTCAGTTTTTCCATTTCAAACTGTGAAGGTTAGACGTCTTATTTTGGCTGTGAGGTGGGTGTATGAAAGACCTCAACTGCGTGAGTAGTTCACACTTCCAACTTGGATTTCAACAACATACAGCGTAATATGTTTTATGTGTGTAACTGTGTGTTACACATGATGTACGTTTGAAATTATCAGATGAAGCATGGTGGGCAACCGAGTGTGGCACAAACGATGAACGGTGATAATTATTTATTACAGTGCGCGTACAACGTGTAATTCTCGTTTAACGATTAAATCTATCTCCAGAATGATGGTACATTACACGGGATTACTATTGGATTCGTTTTCATCAGTTGTATTGGTTACTGATTTGGTTAATTTCAAGTTGTACATCTTTCACATTTGATCGCAGCTGTCGCATTCCCGTAAACTTTGCAGTCGGTCTCTTTCGAAAAGAAGCACTGGACTCGAGTTTCGCTCTCATTAGGGCTTGTTAGTAGTGCATATCCTCGTCATGGTCAAGATATGGTTTTTGACCCGCTTTCATGAGACAACTGTGTTGACCAATACGTCATTGGTCTCATATCAGGCACGACCGACTTATCATCTCAGAGCGTTCAATCACCTTCGTTTATGAGTGATGATCAGGTTGCCCGATTTTCTCGTTGAGAAACGGTTACTGTCGCTAGCACACTGATCAACACGATCGCCTCATGGACCGTGGCCGGAATTGCAATCCTCGTCGTGACAAAGGTGTGCGTTGATGACGAGATCTAACAAGCGCGAAACTCGAGTCTACTGTTTCTTTTTGAAAGGGTCTGGCTGGAAAGTTTATCTGAATTCGAAAGCTGCGATCATTTTCGAGTGTAAATTTGACAACAAATCATCTGTGAGTTGGGGGAGTGACACTTTAAATTACGTTCTCTGTCATCGGTTAGGCTGGTTCACCACCAAGTAATAGTCATTTCACCCATACATCCTAGGACATTGATTAACAAGATATTCTGTGTATCAGCATCTAACTACTCAGTCATGAGAACACAATCTCAGTAAATAAAGTACGTTTTTATTGATTCCGTGATTAAAAGGAACATACCAACCGAGATTCTTGCTGGAAAGCTTAGTAAACCGTTGAGGCGGCCTTCTCTATAACAAATCAGATATGCGCTCTCGTTCTTCTTCGCTATAAACACACCATCCAGAGACTTATTACCAAGTTGTGCTATCAGTTTCTGTGTTCTTATTCTGTGCACGTGTCAAGCATCCTATCAGTCGTTCTACAAGACGATGGTTGTCTGACAAAATACTTGGACTCCTCCTTATGTCGGTGAACCGTAAAAGGAACAAAGCACTGAATATTGGTCACTCAAGTGACTCCTATCATTCCGCTAATGTGCCAAATGCCTTTCATATGATCTACAGGAGACCACATGCTCCCTCGTAGTTTTAAACATTTTGTGTGCGCACGGTTATTGAAGTTACCAGTGTGAAGCTGCGTAACCGTGAACTTTGCCCTTGAGTTGAATTAGCTATGGACACTAAACCCTTCTGGACTTACAATCAATGCAGATCACAACTCAGAAGAACGAGTAAACTAATCGTGTTGCCTGTCCCAATACTTATATTATGTTTCGAACAATTTCGTACTCAATTATGTTATATCTGGTGAACTGCTGTGTTGTATGTATGTCGGCCGGTGGCGTCACATTTTTTGGACCTAAACACAGACGTACTGAGAGGTTGGAACTCACAGACATGTAGGCCTGTCAATAACACGATTTTGATTACGATATTTACAACACTCAGACTATCTGTCACTCCTAATGTCTAGTCTCTGTGTAGAAACCCGACCGAACCTGCCGGCGTATACAACTGTGTTAGTAAGGCTCTTCTGATATAGACAAATTTTTACCCAGTGTAAGGCGTATATGCCGCTCCGTTGAGGCCACACCTGTTCCCGGTCGACGTGTAGTTCAACAGTTATCAGGTTTTAAACTTGATTGACTTACTGACCATTAGTTCATCTGTTACATGTTAGTGGGTACTTAACGCGAAATCGGCTCATTCAAACCTTGCGCTGTGTTCTTTTCTAATGAAGGGTTTATAATAATTGATTTCTGTTTCTCGACCGGCTGTCAGCGCACGCCATCTTCAAACAAATAATCAGTATCAGAATTATGGACATGTTTGAGTGTTTTTCTTAGATATACCGTGTTTCTTCTCACTTTGTATTACCCAGTCTATTTTGTTCCGTTCGTCAACCTGCATACTCGAAGTGTTAACATCACGTTGCGTTTGTCTTTTTTTCGTCGTATTGATAAGTTGCATCAAGGTAACTGAATATACCGGCTTATTTTAAACATCCGTGCACATATTACGTCTCCTGGTTGTTCTGTTCAAGTTCAGGTGCTTATAACTGTTCGAATGCGGTGTGTACGTGTGGCTCGATCGAAGGGGGGGCGCTTCATTGCATGATTAAAAATTAAATAAAGTACGGATTTGGGATATGGGCTTCCGATGTGTATGCCGTGCAATGTATGTTAGATTCGCCTTCGAATTCAGTCAATAATATTCTTTATTCATGGTGTTTGGTTGATTTCCGAACTGTCTGATCGATTTACAAGCTTTGCCTAATTACGTTAAATGAAATCGTCATCGCAACTTCGTATGAAGCGAATTGACCATTTTGGAAGCCTTGTTTTATGATGTTGAGTGTAAAAGTAAGAGGTGAGGATAAGCGGTAAAAGGTCGGAGAAGTAAAGATCAAACAATGAAGGTTGGAATGCACTTCCTGATCACTGACTTGTCCATTGATGAGATGGCATTGCTGTTCGATCATTGCTGCTCGACAATTGAATATGTAGGTGTTTTTACTTAGTCTTCTCCTCACGACCTGAAAGCTAGTTGATCAGTGGGCTTGAATAATGAACTACTTGTAGTCACGGTGAAATTTATGAGCAACTTACACTCTCGATTGCAAACCACTGTCGGTCCTGTTCAAATATGTTGAAGTTTGGCTAAAAACTAGCACCTGACGAAGAGTCAAACCGATTGCTTGCAAAACTGGATTGTAGTCGAAGGTGCAGAAATACATGTGAACTGAAGTTTCAATTGCAGAATTTTTGGCACGTTTTGAAATTATGCGACATAACAAACTATGAATTATTTCCAATAAATTCCACTATTGTGTAATGGGTGCGTTACAGATCTCACAAAACCTATAAATCAGACCTAGAGGAACAACCGGTACATACTGTGGTGGGAACCACATGCGCATTGATAAATCCACTCATTATGTTAGATGAACTGGAAACTGATTCAAACTTACGGCCTTCTGAATTTGGTGAAAACGTCGTTAACACGAATTGTTCTTGTTCTGTTGGCTGATCAAACCATGAGCTTTGTACAATAACAGGAGTAAAAAAGTAGAGAACCAATTTCTCAGATGTGATAAACATGTTGTGGATTTTGGCAACTAATTAGATTTCTTTTGCTCTAATATTGCCCTGTTCTCGTTAAGTTGTTTTCGAAATCAGTCACTAATGAAGCACTGCAGAAAAATTCGAAAGGAGAACATCTCGTGGTTGCCATTTTCCCTTCACGCGGTACTCAGCTGTCAGTTTGTTTGCGATCACATATCTTTTATTGTCTTAACTGTTTAGACACAAACCCAAAGGTTTCTTTTGGGGATTTATCTTACAGCTTCATATAGTTATTTGTTTTTATCACATTTTCTTGTATGGCTGTATGGTAGTTATTCACGAGTATCAATTCCTTAGGTGTTTCTGCTTACGTTAATGAAAATCGACTTGAAATGACTTTTTCATGCCTTATAAGTCATTGAGATCCTGTCAAGCTGTTGCAATTTTCCTTGTAGGCTAATCGTAGCCAGTCCTGACGATGTTCTTACATTGATTTTAGACTCTTGTTGATTTCACGTTCACACTCCACATGCGATTAGGTTGAACATTTCAGTTGAAAGACCACATTTTGTATTCGAGATTTCGAAGGTTACACACGAGAACGTTAACCAAGATTTTCTAGGAAAAAAGTAGAGATATTATCCGCCCAATCTTCTTTTCAAATTCCCTTCTGTTTACCTTCCTATTCACTGAGGTTATTCACATTTTCAGTCATCATGAGTCATGCTGCTTTCGGATTACTCTGTCGAACGTTGGTAGGGAATTCTAGAATAAATAACCTGGCACCGGATAGCCTATTTTAGTGTAAACATAAATGAATTCCTTATATTTTTCGCGTGTAGTATGACTTATCAGGGTCGTTAGTTTTTTTCCTTCGTCTGCCACGTTCTGTTCTCGTTTGTCCCGACTTGGCTTTGTTTTGACATACTTACGACAGTATCTTCTAGTCTGATCGGTAAATGCATAGCTTAAAAGGTGACTAACATAAACAACACGATTGACAACCGATATGTGACTTGAGCCAATTGCGTCACACTAAGAAAGGAACAATAAACGATCTGAATGTGTGGTGCCTCGACTATTCACACACAGACACACACAAGGTTGATAAGTTATCGTGAGTCAGTTGACCGGGAACATCATATACATGTGAATTGGAAGTTCATCGCACGTTACAACAGCACTTACTGCTCAGCTGTTCGCGCACAGTGCTGAATCAGCATTCTACGTATAAACGTGCAAGCTAAACAAAGTGTACATAAAGACTGTTCCATCTGTAATTCTGTGACATTGTGTAAATCTTTTCACTGTTAATCGCGGCCACTGTTTGAGCAGGTGGCCATCATAATTGCCTGCGTATTTGTACCATCGACTCGTGATCTGAGTTCCAGTGTTTCACTGCCATGCTTATAAACGATAAATCCATGTTTGAAGGGTTCATGTCAGACTGACATTGGAGTCGAACATCAATGTGGTATGATAAGCTACGGGTTTGGGAGATTAAAACACAAAGAGTGCGGTGATACACATGATTATATCTATTTATATCTGTTCTTAAATGGTGAGACATATCACGTTTTGGACACACCAGTTACTACTGTTTAGCAAGATAGTCGAGTGAATTTTGCAGTCTGCCATCGCATGTATCAACAGTGTCTAAACACAGCGATATGAAATGCACGCTTGCCAGATCGAAATTCGGTAGGTAGCGTCGACAGAATGTTGACATGCTATCCATAGTTGTGATTGTACACACAGTGCGCCCTCTTTGTGTTGTGCGCCGATTGAATGGAAGCTGAACTCAGCACGTCTTTGTCCGATGTGGAAGCACACAGTTCAGTGTGGCATCTCGTTCGTCGTGCAATCTGGCGGCTTGTCTTTTTAGCATGTGTGAACGATCGATTGAACATCTGAACATTTCAAGCGGCCGCGCTTTTTAATAAGAGTATATCCTGAGTTCAAGGTCGGTAGCATTTAATCGTGTCTGTTTTGACGCCCCTATGAGCGGACTTTGGAATACGTGTGGCATCTGGCAGTTTGAACCGAAGGATGAAGACTTGCTGTGTTTTTATGTGTGTAAGAGTCGTGAATCCGATTAGCTTGTTTGGATAAACAGGCTAGCAACTGGGCGTGAAATGGTTTAACACGATGAACGTGGAAAGCATTCCTAAACCAAGAATTTATAGGAGGGAGAAGCATCATCTGTTGGACGAGCTGTTAAATGTCTTCTGCTGATGCGTGGGGCTGTTTAAGAAGTGAAGAAGTCGAATCTTCCAGTGTTGAAAGTTTAAAGCAACATGCTGTAAACAAGCTTCAACATACGTAAACGTATCAATTTTCTATCTGAAAATGAGCACAGAAACCTTCACAACGCACAGTAACAATGTAGTGCGCTAACGTTAATCGTCTGGACCTGTCCTTCTTAAGGTTATCTATTATGACCCAGCTAATTTTATTATATGGTAACGAAACGCAATCCGTGAGACTGGAGAATGTGTAACTTCTTCGGATTTTTAGCGATTGACGTTTACGTTCGATCGACACATCAAGTGGCCTCACTTCATTAGCAACAAGGTAGGTATGGGACGGATTTTGGTACTGAGGACCTAAACCTTGAAGTTATGTATATTTGGATGTTTAAGTCTTTCGGTAATAATGCCAACCCATTTTTTACCATTCCCTGTGGAGTCATCGACTGCAACTTGAAAAATGAGTTTAAAACGGTCACTAAATAGTTAAGGTCTATCGGTTTGACTGTTCTTCCAGTTTATAGGTCTTGGGTGTCATTTGATCTCTGTTTGAAAACGATTACAATGGGTCGGTTTCTGCGATTTGGAGCTACCATTTTCGCATCGACCTGTCTGTGTACTGACAAGGATTAGGGAGGTCAGCGGAATTCGTAGATTGGAGGCAGTTGCCTTGTGAATGACTATTTGTCTTCTCGTGCCAGTCAGCCTTTTGTGGTCACATTTTGTTACCTGGATGTAGACACGCTGTCTTTGGGCATTTAAACCTTGGTTGCCTAAGATTCAATGCATCTGATCTCATCAATGCTCTCCTACTCCGTGTTCTGTTTCTTATCTATAGAGAAACGAATGTGCCCGAGTGTTTAAAGACGAATGTTCATTTTCGGTAAATTTGATATCAGTGTCCCAGTGATGAACACGCTTGCCTCATGAAAGCCTTGTCGGAATTCGAATCCTGGCAATGAAAATGATATGAACTATTGATGAAAGTCGAATTTAGCTATTCTGTTTTTCGAAAAGGAGCCATCGGAAACGGTCAGCGGAAGGAGAAAAAGGCGATTGATTTTCGGTAATACACAATTTATAATGACCAAAATCTTATACTGTCTATCGAAAGCCCAAACTCTTTAGTTGCCATACTCTGCAAAGGACGTACTTAATGACACTCACGTGTCCACATTAAGGGGAAAATTGTGGTCACTGAATCGACCATTAACCTTTATGTACTGATGACCAATTGAATATCATCGCTACTCTCACACGTACACATACATAATTTAGTACATAGCGGACAAACTTGCTTCCGTGGCGGCTAATCTATTGAAATTGCCAAATACCGAAAGATGAAACAAACAGTGGAGAACCTACCTGTTATTTATTATATGTTCTTCCAATCAAGTTCATTTGGAATATGTAAGAAAACCACATAGTTTTGAAAATCCTCAATGATAAACGATAAAAGAGTTCATCTTTGTAGGTGAATGCCCCAGCGAATTCTAACTACTTTTAAAAGTGATAACTGGAGCTGAAAAATTTGACATTGCGATAATTGTAACAGATAAGTAGTTTGGCAGATTTGATAATTTAGAAGAGACTCAATTACGAAAAGTCTGGACGAACGTAAAACATACTATCCGCATGTTTTGCCTATTCTAGTGTTTTATATTCGTGACTGAAGAGAATACACGAAATATCAACATCTCGCGATGTGTGTCTTCTATCGTTATTGGTGGGCATAGTTACCTCATTTAAGCACGCTCGGGGTTCTGACTGGGGCTTGACAAGGATGTGCGCTACTGACGAGCTCTAACAAGAGCGTAACTCAAGTCTAGTGCTTCCTTTCAAAAGGGACTAACAGAAAAGTCTATTGGAATGTAGCATTTGCAATCAGCCGAGTGGTGCGCGGTCACTCACTTCTCGCCGGAATTTATCGAAATATCCTCATCAAAACAGAAGGACCGATATGACGAGCAGTTGTTTTCGATTGTACCTTCCCAAACCAGTGGTTTTGTCAAAACGTGTCGAAACAAACCGTGTGGTCTGTGACGTCGTTGTTAACAGGTGACAGTAAAATCAAATACTAAACTCCACATAATTGGTTGGACCAGAACCGGAAGTCGCATGGGTGTTACATCACATTGTCATGGTCAAATGTTTACGTATCTCTACAGTGATTATGATTGATATGTGGCTACGAAAGTTGAGAGAGTTGAACACATTTTTTGTGAGATCACAGGTTTTGGTCGCATAACTCGTTTTCAGTCGACTAAACGGTTACAAAGATTAGCTGACCGGCTGTCTTAGGTTGAGTGACAGCAACTATGTGAACAACCCAGAATGCTTTAATGCCGTCTATGCGATGATTTACGTCGACGAGATGCACGATAATAGCTTCAATGATTGACACACGACAACCGGTTCTGATCCAGGCTTGATGATGTTTCTTGATCCTTTCTGACAAGCGCCTGGTCTCATGACCAACATATTCTGCAGTAAACAACAACGTGAAAGCGAATGCACGAACATTGATTGCTTCTAGACTGGTAGCCTGTTTTTGAAATTCAATCTTAACACCTGTATTGTAATGAGGCCGGTCAATGCAACAGGCAGATACAACCTCTAAATTGATCTGCTACAGTATTCCTTGTAATCGGAGGTTTCATAGACAACGATGAGCATTACTCCATACGGGATTTTGACTATCGTATTTGAAGTGGTGAATTGCTCCGGTCACCCATTTTTTTATTGGTTTTCGCTGGTCTTCATTTCTACCTCTATCACGTCGTCTGAACAGATCTTTCTTGCTCTAGTCGCCGGGCTGTGAACCACATTTCGTTTCTATGGAGCGTGTTAATAGGTGTACTGACCTAACCACGATAGTTTACGATTTACGGACCTATTCAATGTACCGTCTCGACGTCTGGTCAATTTAACATCCAAAAAGTGCAACGCATTGTTCGATTCCTTTTCCGAGGTGAAATAGGGTGAACCCTATGTTAGATTTAAAGCTGAGAGACAGATGTTAGCTCATCGTGTGGTCGTATAACAACAGTCATATCATCAACATATCGGTGGCACATGTGAGGATGCTGGTTGGTAGGCCAAAGTGGACCTAAAGGGATCCCATTACCACTTCGTCCGATTATTGGTACAACTCGTCGTTAAACATGAGCTGAACGTTGGAAGTGCATCGTAAAAGTAGTTCGGTTAATGATGAGTAGTAAGGGATTTTTGTCTTATAAATCGAACATCACTCACAATTGATCGCAGCTGTCGCATTCCCATAGACTTTGCAATTGGCCCCTTTCGAAAAGAAGCACTAGACTCGAGTTCCGCTCTTAGTAGAGCTTGTCAGTAGTACATATTCTTGTTACGGTCGAGAGGTCATCGATTGGAGTTAACAGGACAGTTACCATGTATCCTTTCAACGGGATCGAGCAACCTGATCATTACTCGCAAGCGAAAGTGGTTAAGCGTTCACATCTGTTAATTCAGTCGTATCTATTGTGATGTCAGTGGCGCAGTGGTAAACGCGGTTGCCTCATGAACGCGTGGCCGGAGTTCTAGTCCCGGCCGTAGCCAGGTAGTTCGGTTAAGTCGCATTTCATTCACTTTCTTACATTGTCGTGTGACACCTCAGCGTGATGAACTATTGTTACCATTGGTGTTCACTGCAGGTACCATTGTATTGTGAACCCGATTTTTTTGTTTTCGCTTACCGTTTGTTACTCTAATGTTGTCATTGCAAGATGAAATCACCATTCCACCTCATCTGATCGTCACACGATTAGGTTGCTTATTCTCCTCACTACTTGACTGATCAGTGAGTCAAGATAGTCCTTCGCGATGTAGTACCTTGTGTTGTGGATGAACTACCTGGTTTGTGATTTGCGAATAAATCTGTTCTACTTGTCTGAGAGAACTTTTAGTTTTCTCGATCGTGAATGCTGCAGAGTGATGATGTGGTCAACTTTGTTGACCGTGTAAACATGCCATTCTGTTGGCTGCACATTGCACTACCACACTTCGTACCACGTGGACTAACTATTTTCACCTGGTTTTTTCGTTTTGTACACTGTTAACAGAAAACGAGTAAATTTCAGACTGCTTAATTTCGGCTAGTAGCCGTACAAGCAAATTATTGCTGTTCCATGAACTACTAATGAGCCACTACATTAAAGGTGTTTTACTTTCAAGAGAAGATGACATTGCATTTGAGGTTAGGACGTTCAGTGGTAATTGACTTCGAATTTTTGTTAGTTGCAGTTCATGTAGAAGTTACACCTGGCTAAATTGTCCACTTTCTGTTGACGACACATATGTTCTTCCGTTTGCTTGTGGACTTTCGTCCCCACAGTAACTTCCTATGTTGCCGTTACCTTATTGTTCATACATATATGCAATGTTTATCATACTTCTTAAATTGCTTCCTGGAATCATCACAACTGTTCTTTCCCCTGGTTTTCTTCGCAATCAAGGCATTTTGTGTTCGCGGAGGTTGCCGCGAAGCGGATCAGTGGTGCCGTGTGCTATGGGGCAAAACCGGTCGACGAGCCCATCCACACTGTTTCTACGAGAACCATGTATTGCATCAATCGGGAGCTCCGGACTCGGTTGCTAATTGTGGCAAAATACGGCCATTCGCAATTGACCGTTGGGAGGATGCCAAATCATGGCCAGGCCTTGCTTGCCCATCTTGGTATGTTTGCAGAATAAAATGACAGTTTTTGTTAACAGTAGGATAACCTAATTTTGTACTCTCCGTCGTATTTTGTGACGGAAACAATATAATCTGATTAAAGACGTTGCGATTTGGGGCATGTAAGTTATATGCTATCTATTACATATGTTATAAAGTCTTAATCTCCAAAGGCCATCTGTTACATGAACATCATCGTGGTCATCTGTTTCGCGTAACACACTCTAATATTGCATGATTTTCAATCTTTTATGCATTTTATCCAATTAAGGCTATATCATCCTCAGACGGCTTTTCTATATGCTGTCTGGTAGCTCAGTTTTCACGATAGATTCTTTGTCGTGTTCGTTTTAACTGCTATCTTTCCAGTCACATTGCCAACTAAACACATTCCATCCCTTGGTTAAACTAGCCTGTCTGCTATGTAAGTTGATTTTAAGCGGAACTAAGTTTGATTACGGACTAATCCTAATAACTGCCCGTTTGACTTATCCATACCGTATCTTCCCACTCCATTTGGTATGTGCAGCTGTCTGGTTCACTACGGTCTGAAGATTAACGTACAAAACGCGTGCGGATATTATTAGAGGACAAACTAACGACAGAGCAGTAGGATATTTTTCTTCATCAGTTTATCTGGTCTGACTCCACCAGTCATGTTTCACGTTGGCCTTCTGCATTTCGATCTATTTGTTCCGTCTCGTTATCTAAGCTGAAAGCATGGTGATCGATTTCACTAGCTCGTTTAGTTTGAATGGCTTATTGAGCAAACTGGACTTAAAATAATACAGTGCTGTCCTCCTGCAACGATCGCGTTCGAGAAACTCAGAAACTGGTCACTGTGATAGATGACTACTCGTGTCCATGTTTTAAATGTATGCAACTATTTCTGGCGTATTGTATAGGAAAAAGAACAGTGAGCATAGTAAAACGATATTCTACTCCCGCTTCATTTTTCGTTTTTCTCACTTAACCAACAAATGCTTGCTGTGTGTCTGTCGTCTTTCTTGATCTTGGTACCCTTTTCACAGTAGGTCATTGTACGTGATCCCTCTAGCTTGTCCATTAAAATACCTGCATAATTTAGATCTCTTCATTTCAACCAGCCTTTTTTGTGGATTGTATTTCCTAAGCTTTTCTTCAGCCTCTTCAACTTCAACATCTGAGCGGCACCAGCTTCCCCTTAGTACAGTCGGCCGAACTACAGAGAGAAGATATGTCGGAAAATGTTAACACTCCGATGTACTCTTTAAAACTACGCCCACGAAATCAGCAAATTTTATATATACTCTTCATAGCAGCACCAAATGGCAGAAGCATTCAAGATTAGTTTCACTTTTTCATACCCCAGATTAGGCAGTCAGTTCCACGGCGAAGAGATTGTACACAGAACTGTCCGGCTTTGTTTGAACAATTAACGTTGATTGCTGTCGGTTTTCTGTTGCGATTACTTGGCGATATTTTGACAAATTTAATCGGACCAGCTAGGTAACCCGTTACTGGGATGTGCTTACGATCAGTGAAGCCGGGATCTTCGTGGTCGTGCTCCTATGTTACTACTGTCAGCTGCTCTGGGTTATGCTGACCCACGTCTTCATGTAGACACCGAGCTGTTCTGTTACTGCAAACTTTATTGCAACTGCAATTATACTGGTGTACAATGTAGGAGATTGGTGGACCAGTTGAGAACTTATCACTCTTTTTGGATGGTTCTTACATTTTTCAGTTATTTCTTTTATGTTACATCAAGTTGACTGGTTTTATATATATACGATTGATGGGAGTATGTCAAGATGTTAACATTTTACGACATACCCTCTCTCTCTTCTGATGAACAGACAAGTAGATAAACATTGCATGTTCATGAAATGTGCCCAATTGGCCGCTGTCGCAGCCGGAGGAAAGTATCGCTATCTGGTTTGATTTGTCCTCCACTCATTTGCCTTTTCTCCAAGACAGAAAACTCAATTATCTTCAAGCTTGACGGAAGTGTTGAAATATTTACAGTGTTCTACAATGACATCATTGAAAGAATACCGAGAAGCAGATAAGACCTAAATTAACACTGGAAAATGTGATTGATAAATCTTGTCCTATTAGATAACTCACCATGTCCATTGGATCACCCACTTTCAAGACGATGTTTTATCCTCTTCAGTTTCACAGCTTGAATACTTCTGTGTATAGTGCTTGTGAGTGAGATGCTTCGTTCGGCAATAAACGATTGTTGTTGGAACACACATTTGGATGAACCAAGAGTCTGATCAACAACAGTCGTACCTACCTTTTGTTTGTAATCATATCACAGTTCAGTCACTTCACTCAAATGGCGATAACCTCTCTACTTATCTTAACATGGTTTGATATCGCAAATTTTTCGAAGCTCTACTTGATTTGTGGTCAACCTCGCTATCATTCGTGCAACCTGTGATGCAAACTTACATTACTTCACCTACAGCACCGAGTAGATGATCAGTAATCAGACTGTAAGGTCAACCCGGTTCACTGCTGCCGTTGTCCTGATAGGGTGACGAAGGCTCGTTATTCACGCCATGTCACAACCCAAGGTTTACCTCAACAAGTTCCGAGCTGACACATTAGTACAGGCTGTACTTGCTGAATTGTTCAATGCATGTGAATCGCTATCACTTCTTGTTTCTCGAAATGACTACCGTCATTTCTGTTCCAAATGACCCGAATTAAGACTGCTACCCTCATGTTTTGTGAAACTTACAAAGTGTAAGCGTGAAGAAAATGTTGCAAGATTATGTGTTGTAAGGGTTAATTGCTAAACAATCAATGACCATAAAGGTTTGAGATGGACTTTTCAACAATGTCGATTTTTCAGAGAACTTGCATAGTTTCTTTTAAGAATAGTCGCCCTAAAGTGGAGCAGTATGCTGTGCGCTTTGGTGATACAGAAGGTGTATCATATCTGTTAGATGACACTCTTCCACGATTTAAAGCAGTTTTTTAAATGGATACATTGCCCTCTTAACTCATCTTTTTCTGAACTGACCAACGAAACGGTATACTTTCGCCAGCTGTCTCTTACATTACCTAACGAGCTTGTTATCAACTAAAGTATGGTTTGAACAAAGCAGTTAGTACATAAGTGGTAGATGCAAGCATTTCGTATTGACTCGTCAGTACCAAATTTACAGTAACATAGATGGCTTTTTTTATAACAAACAACTAGAGGGGTGGATAATCAATAAACGGAATAAGACAGATAATTAAGTCCAGGGAAGGGTCAACTTCACGAATTGAGTAGAAATATAATGACCGGACAGCGACAGCAAAGTTTGTAGACACTAATTTTGTTGATTGGTCCCATCGATAAGACTATTCGCTAAACCATGTTGAATTTTAATCAAAAGAAACCACTAGGCTGGTGTAAGCAAAAAACGCTCGTATTCGGGTAGCTATTACTGCCACATTCCACTTATGCCGTCTTCACAGTTTCAACGATCTTTTTGTGAAGAACGCCGTGTGTTGGGCAATCGTATAAGCAGTCCTATGTTACTATGATATGTGGACAATCAAAGTAGTTGGTGCTCTCAAGGTGTCCTACTTAAAGGACCGATGCCTTCGGAACAGAAGCAGTCTCTGCATGACACACTGAACTAACCCTGACCAAACACTCTAGCGTGCCCTTAGAACGGACAGACATTGATCATAAGAGCCTCGCTCATCAGTTTCGTTGGTTCAACCACAACCGACGTCACCCACCCTACGCTATGCTAAACGCTGCCTGCATGGCCATATTGTGCATACCTCTTCCACCAACCTGATTTCGTACTTTAAAAAAACCACATCATTCTTGTTGCCGCGGTTCCGTCGGCTTCATGCTTAATCCCCTCTCGCCCACGCGTTTCATTCAGCCCTTCTCTGGCCTCATTGTATAAGCCATCCGTTCACACCGGAAATGAGTCATTCATGTACAGATGACCTCCATCAGTGTAGCCTAAAGTACAGCCTGGTTTGACAGGCCATGGGGTGTGTGGGTGAATAAATTGTCACGATATTGGGTTGTCAAAACGTTGAAAGTGAAGTGGTTTGCGTTTTTGGATCACAAGCACTGTCAAAATTTTAATCTTAAATAGCCTTGTTCTGGAAAGGGTCGCCAAACCAAACGTCCAACGGAGGAGTCAGATAGCTGTTGAGAGCAGCGAACTTTTTGCTTTTACGTGTAAATGTACGTTATGCACGTGGTGCTAGTGCTGGGTCTTCTAACATTCTGTCTGAAAGCGATTGTGATTTGACGATTGACCTATCCATCTATCCTATTGCATCTTCAAAATCAAGATTTGGTGATCGGTTCACAGTGAGAGTTTGCCGTCGATGGCGTACGGATTCATTTTAATGATTTAACAACTGTCACACACACTCGTTCGTATGCCCGCGTTTTTTATTTTCGCCGTCTGTATCGATTTAAACTACCTCGCGATTCCTACACACACTTGACCAAAGTGTTCAGTATTGTTCAACACACTTGAACATCCATGTATTTCATACATTGAGTGAGCATCAATAAATGTCGATAGGGAACATCCTTACTGTCGGACATCGACGTGGATGTCCGAAAAAGGGTTGCATAAGGGTTTCGTAGTGCATGTTTCTTCGCCTTTTGGCCCACTTACTTTGCTTTGGCTGCTCTGTACATCAATCGGCGACTGTAGTGATCACATGCAGTCCATTTGAGCTTTTATACGAAGTAACAACAAATATGGTTGCTTGCTGGGGCATACCATTATTCGTACAGATTGAATATCACTCACGATTGATCGCAGCTCTCGCATTTCCATAGACTTTTCAACGACTCCTTTCGAAAAAAAGCATGGGACTCGAGTTTAGCTCTCGTTAAGGTTCGTTAGTAGTGCATATACTTGACACATCCGGGACTAGAACTACGGCCACACTTTCACGAAGCAACCATGTTGACTACTGCGCCATTGACCTCACCGTAGACATGACCAAATTATCATATGCGAAGGCTCAACCATTTTCTCTTGGGAGTAATGATAACTTACGTAGCTGGTGCACAACGGACACACGATAGATTACTGATGAGTAGTCGGGTGTTTGAATTGAACGCCACACATTTTATCGCAGCTTATGCATTCGGACAGGCTTTAAAACCTGCCTCTTTCGATAAGGAACACTAGACCCACAGGCTAAGGTTGTTGCACGTTCAGATCTGATGATCCCTTTGTGCCTAATGTGAGGTCAGTGGTACGGTGGTTAACACGATTGTTGCATACAAGCGTGACCGAATACCACACCCGGCCTTTGCAAGGATATACATTACTGGTTAGCCCTAACGAAAGCGATACTAGGGTCTTCTTTTAAAAATGGCTGATTTTGGAGTCTGTGAGAATGCGACAACTGCGGACGTTCTGTTCGTTGATCCTAACAGTAACCTCTCATGGAACGGTACAATTACATTACGTTGGATGTATTCTCTGACTGATACCATTGCTGATCGTTGTGCCCGAAAAGTGGGTGTCAGTTTGTGAGATCCTCAGGAACGCAAACTACATCGGTTGAGAAAACTGACGAAGTTGTGATCAATGACCTAAGTTAACAAATTGTGAAGAAAGAAACAATCTTGTATGTCCATGTGCGGGAAGCTTCGGTTAGATTGAAACGTTATGTGAATATAGCTTCATGTTGGACAACACTGCGTAAGTCTCGTGTGCTAGCAATGTCGACATTGTTGGCTGTAGTGTTAAATTCGTCCTCAGGTCAGTCTATTTAAATCGTGCGAACCGTCTTCTTAAGATGATCGATCCTCCTGGATACTTCTCAGGACAGACACAGGTTCTCCCTTTGTCACTGTATCTGTAGCAATATTTCCCCGGCATCTTTTCTTTCTCCATTAATTTATTGATTTTCGACATCCCACCAGTCCGCCTAAACGGAGTTGGTGGTATGGTAACTCACTCGGATCTCTCGTCAGAACCGCAGCAATGGTTCGTCCCAGTTCACTTCTGACCATACCATCCACGTTAACGTGGGTGCTCTCTCTGCTGGATCCAAAGACGTCGTCACGGCCACTAACCACTCCTCAAGTTGGAGTCAATAACTTTTCTATCTAGGCCCACCTTCATTCGCATGCAATTTTTTGACTGGTCCCATTGTGGCGCAGTTTGATTGGTAGCAATAAACCGTTCCGTCCAAAAGCTGCGTCCATTGAAATGTATGCAAGATCTTCGTTCTAGTTACGTTGAGTTATCCTACAACTGGCTAAATGAGATAAATTCGTACGAACTGGTCGTATTAAAATCGTCTCCTATAGTTATTTGCACGAGTAGAATGATTGTTGATCATCTGTGATCAACTACAGTGGTTACATCCTCGCAAGAACAGTAGGTTTACAGTAGTCCAATAGGACTGATCATCAATGCTGTATGGTCTGTTATCCCTATGTGCTGAAAAACGTCAGTTGGTTAATTTCGCAGACCTCGACTTTCGCGCTAATAGTGATGAAGAGGAAGACTTTTCATAATTTGAAGAACGAGGATGTGTCGTCTGTTTAACGAGACAGATAGAAAACTACACTGCTATAGGTCATGAAAGATTAGAATGCACAACTACCGAGAATGGTTTCGAAACAGTCAACCTACCTCATAAATCGATCATCATTTGTTTATAGAAACCTCATATGCTTCAACTATGTAAAAGACGCCCATGTGTGGTCTTGCATTGACATAACAATTTAATGGGCAGCACACACTTCAAATGATGCATTGTTAGATATGACTGACACGATAACGTTAGTTTGCGACTGCCGAACTTCGATTTCGCGTGTGCGACCACAGCGGTCGTATGCTTGTTTGTGGGCAGATATACAACAAGTATCGACGATGCCCATTGGAATGAACGATTTAGTTATATCAGGCAGTACCTCACATATTGAATGTACCATTAACTTACGGAAATCGACCAGTTTTCCTTGTACGTTAGGATAAATTGATAAACTTTGGAAAAGGGCGATGCCACACTACAAATTTGATCGAGAATAAGTTACCTAATCGACACATTGTGGAAGCCTGGATACTTGTTTGTTACTGTAAGTTATTTTCATTTCGGTAACCAGGTTACTGCAAACAACCGTTATCGAGACAAGTTTCAATCATGTGGCTGCACGATTATAACACGCCAGTGGAAGTTTTTTTTAGGATTAATGCATGTTTTTTCAATATTTTGCCGTTTTTTTTGCCTGCTGTTCATCGGCTCATGATACTGTCGGTTGCGTGTGTATATGTGTGTGTGCGTCCTGGCAGTATCCTAAGCCCACAAAATCCATGAATATACAACAGAAATCAAATACCATACTGCATCGGCCGTCGCGCAGGATAAACCGGGTCGCCCTATCTGCTGCACATGGCAAGGTGGATAGGCGAAAATGTGCTACTGCCAATCACTCACCCTCATA
>LUCH01017746.1:0-25577 GCA_013368495.1 Paragonimus heterotremus
AAGCAAGAATGTGAGGAAAAGTGTCGTGGACCACCTGTCTGATTCCAGGTAGTTTGTTTAAAAGGCTCAGACAGTTAGTGTACAGGCATTCGAGGGCTACCTCCTCATTTGACTGGGTGCAAAAAGAGACAGAAGTGCGCGAGGAAGAGCATAAGGAAGCAGTCCTAGTAGGGAGGGGGAATGTGTAGAGAGCGTCAGAGGTTTCTGAGCCCTATTGTAGGATTGCAACCGCTTCATCACCGCCTGAGCATATGTGAACGTTCCCGTGGGACTCTTCGTCCGTTTCTGGTAGCTCAAGGTTGATGGCTTGCGAACCCCTTTCACTTTGTAGCGACTATAACAAATGATATTTTTGATTGTCGCATTCACGTGTACATTTTCAATGAATTTGGCTTTTGCCCATTTTCGTTTTAGTCAAGCTATTCCATTTGTAATATCCGCCACGGGGCTGCAATCACAACTCGCTCCGTGCCTGTTGGAAGACGTGGACTAGGTTGTGGTACACTCAAACAACCCAGTAGTGGTTGAAAACGTTCCGCTAGGTGATCAGCGATTTTCGCTATCTTGGCGAGAGTTTGTGAACGAGCAACTGAAACTATTGCTTGCGTTGCTTCTGGCAGTTTGCTAAGCCAGAGATTCCTGATGAGGGCTTCGTCCATTTGCAAGTTGCCGATGAGTTGCTGCATTTCTGCTAGCAATATTGAAAGGCGTTTGTCGCCTAGCTTCAAGTCGTTAAATAGTTGTTGCACTCGAGTCGTTTCGGAGGGTGTCAGTCGATTAATAACTGCCTCTTTTAAGGTATCGTACTTATGCTCCATCGGCTGGTTTATTATAATATCGCGAAGAAGCATGGTGACTTCACTCGAAAGTCTGGTTAACAACGGACAAAATGTTGTTTAATCAGACAAAATTCCGTTGTTAAAAAATTATGCTTCTAAGTGAACATACCAAAGAAGAGGGTCCATTTCCAAAAACGGAGGGACCACTAGGGCATTAGTACTGAATGAGGAGCTGTCAACGTCCTTAGGTGAGATTTCAGACATTGGGTAATACAAAAACAGTGGAGTTATCAATAACTACTTAAACGGAATTGAGAAAATATATAAATGATTATATCTAGAAGGTATCCACGAACACAGACAAACAACTGTTTACGCGAACGTCAAGAAAAATAACAAATACGCCAATATACAAAGGGACGAACTCACAATTAGCCGCAACGGTAGACACGACGTTGTTCCTGTCGACAGGCTGAAACCAGCATTCGTGGAGGAAACATCAGCCGCACTCCCATCGACAAGTAACGGTCCTCGCCGTGAGCCCCCGGTGCCCTCAAAAAGCGTATCATCCCGGAACCCTCTGCAGCCATAACCTCTGCTCCCTCCACCTCAAGGCGTGATCGTCTTGGTAGGGAACTTCGCAGGCCTGTACGTTTTGCAGAATATGGTAACATTTCTTATTTTTGGAAATAAAGTTTTCCCCCCATAAATATGCATATTCCTACAAAACAAAAACAAGAAAACACGTTGTTTTGACTATCATGCCCTTATAGTTATCTCATGCGTTACCAGGTCCACAACTCAAACGGCGTTGTTCCGGACCAGGTTTACTCGTATGCTAATCCTCTATCAAACTTAGACAGGAGCACAAAAAGAGAAAAGAACAAAATCGAACGAAGTCAAATTCAAGATTGCAGGATCTATAAAGTCGTTGGCTATAAAATTATTCAGTCGACCGGATACGTTGACACGGTGGGCTATCCATTTCCGCCAGTCGTGCGGGTAATCCACTATGTTTTCTCTTTTCCAGACTATCCGGACATGGTGCGTGGAGAGACAACTCCAGTTACCTATCGTACAGCACTGGACAAACCTGCCCTCTTTTCTCTCAAAAGATTTTAGGGTTGGGCATCCCGCTGCAATAGCGAAGAAACACACCAAAGACTAAATAACAAAAACTATCAGCACAGTAGCCAGTTTTCCGACCGACCCTGAACTTTGACATTTCCTATCCCATGTCATTATTCTTAATGTGTATCACCCTGCAACTGTGGTCAATCAGAAAGACACGATATGTATATTTTCTTCCCTCTATCTCTGCAATAACGAAGACCTGTGTAACACTTACTAACCTTCTGAGGAGAGCTATGTAGCGGCTATAACAAATGATATTTTTGATAGTCACATTCCCATATACATTTTTAATGAATTTGGCTTTCGCCTATTTTCGTTTTAGTCAAGCTATTCCATTTGTAATATCCGCCACGGGGCTAAAATCACAACTTTCTCCGTGCCCCGTTAGCTTAACGTCTTTTTTTGTACACTACTTTCCAGGGTCGATACAAATACATGAGGGTCAACGCGCTAAGTCCTTGCTTTTCATTGTCGATTGGTTTTCGATTGTGACTGTAGACTGTGTAATAATGTGTTGGACCAGTTCAAACCACTTTTTGGAGCACTGGAAGGTGCTTTTGAGTTCTGCACCCCCAAAAATGTGTACGGGGTTTTAGGTTAGAAGAGGACCTGGGAAGAAATGACCGTGATCCGGCAGCTGGAAGTGCAGCTGGAATGAGCCAAGTATGAGTTCTTCTGGAAGTTGGGGGTGGCCCAAGCAGATAAGCTGGGTTGTAAAGCTTAGGAATAAAGTAAGTGTAAACTTGTTGATCCATGAACTGAGAAAATTCGTCCCCATCGTTTGCATTCCCTATTTTTCCCCACTAACCTGACACTAGTCCGCACTACCCTACCCACCCCGTTTTGTTTTATTGAACTAATGTGTCGTTAAATGTCCGCGGCGCGAATGGTCATTCTTGTCCTGGTCCGCTGGAGTGACGGTTCACCTTTGACCTTGTTGGTCCTGTTGAGAAGATATTAATTTTGCTGGACGAAACTATCGTCGCGAACGATTGAGGTTTGCCTTTTGTAATTATTGATGCATTTGTTTAATAGTACCGTAGAAATTGTTGGACCCAATCTTGTTCTCATTTTGGGGATGCGTTTTTGGGCTACGCGTAACTCAACGGTCAGGCGTGATTCGTTACAGTAAGTTTGAGGGGAACTTTTTGGAGGCCTGATGGTTGGGAGTTTACAGTAATACTGCTGGTCTGTGGCCTCTTTGGGAGCTACTAGTTCTCTATTTTGTCCATGGGCATAGTTGATCCGTAAGTTTAACGGACAGTCATACATATACATATGTATACGTTTAAAAAATACGAACACAATTATCATTATACAAATGGACGCATTTATTTCCCGTTTCTCGTTGTGAATATGTTACTCTACAACGGGAAGTTTATAATTATGTGCCGTTGATTGGAAAGCCCATTCTGGTTTCAATTATTTTGACAACGGATTTAACCCACGAATGCTAGCCGTAGACCATGATTTTCCTGTATGAAAATCATGGTTATCGTGGGCGAAAAAATATTTTACCACATATTCCGCTTTATCACTCCAGTTTCTGGCGCAGGAATAAAAATCACCGGAGTGTGTGTTGCGGAGGCATGTGTGTTTGTTTGTGCGACAAATGAAAACGACCTAGAGGTGTTATTTTCGAATTTTTGTATGACAGGTGTTAGTCTATATAAATAACGCGGAAACGCAGAAATAATTTGCGCACTAATATATAAGAGAATGCAGAAATAATTTATCATATTGCCAACTCATGACACTGATTTATTTTTATGACGCATTATATTGAAGTATTCAAGGCTGTTTTTCAAAATCGTAAATTTCGCACTTTCTTGCAGCTCTAAGAATGCCTGAAAAGGTACATGGTGGATGTCGGCGTTATTTACGTCCATGGAACGAACCGTCGGCGCAAGTCAGTTTTGAAATAGGATACATTAAGGTAACATGAAATCCTGAGAACCGTCCATATTTTTTACCGCTGTACGAAGTGCAAAAGAAGAAATAGTGAGTGCGGAAATGTGTTACGTGTTTGGTGAGTTGATGTTCGTCCTGTTTAACAACTAAAGTTTAGCGAAACCTTTTGAAATTCGTGATTTTACATGGATAGAAAATATTAGTGACTGGTTGTTTTCTCTTTCTAGTTAGAGCATAACCATCCACATAATCCTCTGGTATACGAGTCCCATACTACCAGTCAAAGACTCACAGTCAGTAAAATGCATGCCTGTAGGAACTTATCTGAGTAAAATACACCAACGTTTGATGTTAAGCAGTATTTTGCCAATGTTTACGGGAAGTTTATTACAACGGCTGTCGTTGAAACCATTTTACGCAATTTGAAGCTCGCATTTACCAGTGGGTTTTCGGATGGGATATTTTAACTGGGTTTCGGGGAATCTCGTGGAAGTGGTCGCTGATATTACCGAGAAAGTTTCTTGTCTACCGTGCAGGATGAAAACAGTGGATGCACACACACTTGCCTCGCTCAGCGGACGCAAGTTGAACTGTTTAGACGTCCTCCACATGTGGTGAACATGAATGTCACACACAAGACCAACAGACACGGGTTTGTCGTCAAACATTCTGATACCCTTGAAACTTGAAGCTTTATCAATTTCTGGTTACCGATGGCATCGAACACGGCCGACCGGTGATGTACGAGTACGTGCGTAATGAGAAGTATGCCTCACCATGTACGCTGTTCAAATTTTCTCGAGGCATGATGGGTGAGCACATGCCGGTTAAGAGGTTCGTGACAGACGAGATCGCCTCGTAGATGAGGGCAGCCCGTGTGGTGTTCGGCTGCGACGCTTTGTGCTGCGTTCATGTACGTCACTCCTTCCGAAATCACGTAAGTGGATATCATGTTCATTACTAAACAAATTCCTTTTGCTCTGTCATCGAATGGCCACGGCAGACAATGAACAAGATTAAGTTGCATGGTTACACAATCTACGTTTTAGGTTCAACCGTGACTTACATATAACTAGCCGAACAGATAAAAGGTTCATGAATTCCTTGTTGTGCAGTAGGCTTTATATCAAGCCGAATTGGGCTTTCCATGCACAAGATACTGTTGTCCACTTCGGAAACCACACCAACAATCGTCTTGAGAATGCCAACAGACAACTGAATAAAAGGACGCACCCCAGGGACTGCTTGGTTACGGTTATCCATGCGGGATTTCGAAATGCAAATGACTCACGGATGCGATCGTCTTAAAGTTGTGGAGCTTGACTCGTACGTAAAGAACATTACTTAAAGTATGACAGCATTTGCCAGTCATCAAGTCCAGAAGCATCTGATCGCACGAATCTCACGTTTGCATTTCGAACCAATGGCTGAATCCAAGGTAAGCCATTGTACATTGATCACCTCGAACATTGCATCCGCGGGTACATGTTGGCCACTGTTTTGTTGCAGATGGCTTGCAAGGGACTCGCGAGTGTATTTTTTATCGCTCAGTGTGGCTGCCTTACATCCGCATTCTGTTATTGTTCCGAAAGCTTTTTTTCATACAGTGGACACCTTGGTGCTGTTACTCTCGTTCACAAAGGCCATTCCCCAATTAATGATTGGTGGTTGGCGGAGCATAACCTGCCAGTTCGTCGGTTAGTTGGCCAGAAGCTTCAGCTGCATTCTGCAACGAACTTCAACCGGTAGTATAAAGCATTGCCCCATGTAGTGACAAAATTACACGAATGCAGAAGTCGCACGACTATGACATCCTTGAGCAATATCATTGCTTCCACCAGAAAAACAGTCGAACTTGCAGTGGCTGGCTTACCTTCGTCTGACTACCCGGTCATCATACCTTCCGGCAACAAGCAACCAAGGTTGTTGAAAAAAATTCGAGCGGGATTGCCATTCGGATAGTGCCGTGAACCGGTGCAGACTGATAGCCATGGTTGTGATACCGATGAGCTGATCTTCCATCCCGGCCGCATCCAAGCCGCCAATATATGGGAACGTCCACTCTATGGTAAATAACTTCGACCGCCGTGCATGTTTTCGACTTATATTTTCCAGTTCCGTCAAGTTTAGCTGACGTTCTTGCACGCCCAATGAACAGATCTTGCACACCGCCCATCATGGATGTCAACTTGGACGCTTCCGTGGACACTGTGCACAGAAGCCCAAAGAGCCGCGGATGGACATAATTTAGAGTGATTCACCTGTTGGTATGATTCAGCAAAGTGAACTCGTTTACAAACGAACACAGCTATCTTGCAGATCTTAGACCTGATGAACGCGATGATGAGGACTTTCTGTGATAAACATTCTCCATATTTGGAAGGAACTCATGCGAACGAACATCCCCATGTCACGCTGATGCAAGCTGGAGGCGGTATGTACAGTTTGTAACAGAGACTCCACAAACACAATTCGTACCTAATTTCGCTAGTTCTCAGAAACCTCGTTCTTGCAATGGAGTAAGGCATAACTCGTAGGGTAGGACAAATGGACAGAGCAGTTATAAGTGTCTAAACATAGAGAACAGCTGGACTTAACAATGAATAGCAATTCCTGCCAGATATGATCTGCAAAACAACACCGACGTATTTAATTTTGGCGAATGATACTACGCCTAACAACAGCTTCTAAAATGTATTGCGTTTACAGCTTTATGAAAGGCTTGGCCGACATGGCCGAAAAGCGATTTGGTTGTCGGAAGATAAATCAAGTTTTTTGAAATAATTAGACTAGCACTTGAAGAAAAGGATATCCTCCCAATTCTAGGACAGTGAATTCTATTATATAAGAACACTTAATTGCTTTGTTAACGCAATATCGACGTTTCGTTAAATTTCTCATCAGTCATCACGTCATTGAACGTGTGCACATCTTTTCCTTACGCAATTAGAATAGTAAAGCAACCCCTGCAATCGATTTGCGCGATGATCCGAGCTGCATCACTCTAGAATACTGTAACAACCACGGTATCATAAAAGCCACCACTTCCCCCTGGAATTCACAGATACTTTCGCTCTACCGATTGGATGCGGAGATTTAACCATCAAGCAATCGGAAAATTCGACCGTTCAATGTAATTATTCCTGGATATGAAGGTAAACCGCCTCCCACTCCGTTAGTTGTGGCATTTCAGAGAGTCAATCACGAGCGACAGCACACACAATGTTCAACGTTCGTAATCGAAACACACTAATGTCCACCTCACACAAAAAGGTAAGTCACAAGCCAACAAGAAACGTGTATTGACGCAGCACACATACCAAAGGAGATTCCGTTCACACCATATCTTTGTTCATATATATGGGACCCCACGATTCAGACACAACCCAGTAATCAGTAGTGGCCTCATGCTCACTGACCGCTGACCTCGGACTCCAGAAGATCATCTTCCTCAACCGCGTGCATGGACGCGGTCAACCCGTCTGTTCGAGAACCTAAAAGCAAGCGAATGAAAGTATCTGGTCAAACAGAATTTCGGCACGCTACATGCCACTGCAAGTTAAAAATTCAAATTGCAGCGAGACCCCTTACAAACTCCATATGAACAAAAATGAAAATCGTCAGTGTGTCAACTTTATAGCTACAGTAGCGCTAATGAACACTACGTAAATGTTAGTTATTTGATAACTTCATCATATGCCGTGTATGAGACAAATTAATGAATCCCCCCAAATGGGACTGTTACAGGACACTCAGGGAAGGGTTGGCCTTCCTATAAGCGTCCCATTTGTTGGCTGGGTGATCGTAAAGACGAGCTTCTTTTCAGTAAGGCTCTAGGTTACAAGATAAATGGTTAGAAAACTAAATGGAAAAAATAAAACTTTGATATCAGATCCACAAAATTTTGACGTTATGAAACCAACAATTCACGTTAATACGACCAAATACAGCAGTCACGTAGTGACAGACCCATCGAGTTCAAGTGTAACCAGGGAATATATATGTGAAGATGCTATTTGGTGAGTACAGATAAACAAACTATGCGAGAACAACCTTCGAAAAGTAAATGATATCGAGCTTTTGTAATAAATCAAGAGTAGCATTCGCGAGAGGAGTGGTCTGTCACACGCATGATTCGAATTGTCTTGTCAGCACCCTTGGGAAATGCCCACAATCACCATCAGAAAGATTCCAAACGTAAGAAGAATCAACGGAAAGACAATAAATGACCACAGTAGACGTTGCCACAGACGTTCTATAGAACACAACAACCGTCGAACACTTGACGCATGCAGCTGCCTCAACATCAGTTCGCGAGACCGGAATGGTTTCCTAACACTCAGGTAGCTGCTGGTTGAGTGTGTTTTGCGACCCAGGTCGTTCGCCTCTGAATTCTACTCGCTGACGACACCACAATACCAATCTCTTCTAAGAGACATAGATCCTATGTATCCTACAATCGCGCCGCTACTTTTCTCAAGTGCACTTCACGGAGGTGATAGTCAGTACCTCTCACCATTATACCTACCTCGGTCTTGGACCGTAGGCCTAAAGGTCGAGGACATCCAGTCAATAAATCAGGGTTACCAACCTTCGCGGTTCGTTCAACCTTGGCCCACTTTTGGTACGCTCGGATGGAGGGCGGATATTCCCTGACCCAGCGTCACCGAAACACACTAGCCAGGTGTTGAGCCGAGTTCTATCTCCTTGTGTACCTTTTCAGCACTGCGATTTGAGTGCACGGCGGGCCGGATTTTGGTTTCACAAACAACAAGTCGTTTAGTCTTAATATCGAATGACAGTCCAGATCGTAGACCGGAACCAAAGGTCCGTCATCCAGGATTATCTCGACATTACTTAAGTAGAAGGTCTTGTCCGACACCACATGATGTCTCACGATAGCCCGCATGGCTTGTCAAACTATGCGAATCACGCTCTGTCATGTTCCATCCCAATGACTAGCAGTAGGAGGAATAAAATGGTAACCGATACCACGAAACGCTAGAGTCCGATCGATTCCGTTTTGGTTTAAAGCAAGTAAATTCACCATCAGCTCCGATTCCACACTTATAATGCTGGACCAATTATATATATATATGACTCCTGGCAAACCTCCATGACCAACGAACCTCAACGTAGCCGTTAAAAGGGGCCCGTTGACATTGACTGTACTACTTTCAGACGTAAAGTACCTTCCCGCAAACGAGTGAAGATGTCCGAAATACTCCACAGAACAGGTTGTAAACGGAGCGCAACCGACTGTTGTGTGGTCAGCCACAAGCTGGGCCATCACTTGTGTGCACGGCATTGCTGATAACATTTTGCACCTGACACATATTAGCAGAACGCAACGCACACTTGTCATACTGTTGACGATACAATCTTACTTCAGATAGGCGATAAAGCATGAGCAACTCCCATGTGATCATCAGTCCCATGACTGCCTGATAACCATATTCACAACAACCCCACAGGGCGGCAGTACCATCACTCGAGTGCCGTGAGATAGCCCGGTGAAACCCTTTGATCGAGATACAGGACATCGTTTATGGTTACATGCATTAATCTGGTGTAACGGCCCTCCTGATGAAGCAAGGCAAGAACAAACGAAATGATCACTTGCAGTGTCTCTATCTCGAACAGATGTAACGTCTTCGCAAAATGCACGTGAATCAGAGCACAACTATCGGAACCAAACTCGCGCAACTTAGAACCCAACCCCAACATGTAAGGAGAGCGGCAGCCTGAAAGACCTTTATTTGCTGCTCAGCCCGAAGACAAAATAGTGGTTTACAGCAGCCGTATTTATAAGATTGGAATATTCTTGGACCTAGGTCACTCAGTGGACCAATCAGACACGAGCGCAGATTCTCGAATGTTTTAAAATTCCGGCGGAAACTCAAATTCCCGAAAATGAAAGAATTCATTTTTCTTAGAAAACATGGCGAATGTTTGGAAAAAGTGTCTTTTCCCAACGTCAGATTGGCGGGCTCCCGTTCCGTACATATCTCACCAAATGCGCCTCAGACAAACAGTAGATCCACAGGCTAGATCCATCTTAATTGTACGCGAAGGGCCACGACACATTGGAACACTCTCGACCAGCCCATATAGAAATAGAATAATGTTTGAAAAACATTCATCATGGTATCGCGCGGAGTAGGGTGTACCAGTGTGAACAAGGTGAAGCAAATTTCACCTACCATTGCGCGCTACTAGAGCCGGCTAACGTCGTCAACTTTGTTGATTCCAGTTCCTTAGGTTGAACCTGTTTGGTTGATTGTCGGGTGGCCACGAATTCTCAAGTGAACATACAAAAGTCGGACCTTTTCGCCATATATGTATTTTGGACAGCAGCATCCGCAGGTTATCCGGGTTTAACTGGGACGGAACGTGACGCCATTTACAGTCCTGAGTATAGTCGCGAAGTGTTTTAACGTGATTAGCTACAGATGTGACAAAGAGACAGGATGTGTTCCTCAAATACTCTAACAAGATGACCGAGTCTATCCAAAGTGTGTTGTCAAAACTCAGCTTGAGGGCGTTCACCATAAACCCCACGAGTTTTGCGGCCTCTCCAGCAACTGTAAATTTTGATATCGAAATAGACAGAGACATTCGAGGTGCAACCGGGATTCTTATCTCAGGAAGCAACAAATGGCACGGCCATCTACTAAGATAGCTCCGACATAGCCAACGGAACCATAGCCGGTCTCGGAGGCTTCAGAAGACGTAACTCTGACCTCATAAGGTACAGCAACCGGGTCTGTCGTCGCTACATCCCGTAGCCACCTTTCTAACTCTAATCGATACCTTTCGCTTGAGGGTGTATCACATCCGAGATTCCCGCCACATGAACACGTAAGCAACTTCCGAACTCGGAGAACAAATGGAGCAATGAGCCTCGACGGGTTGTAGGTCGACGTGATACGAGCCAATAAGCCCCTCCGAGTGAAAGACATCTCTGTTAGAGACAAGTGAAACCTGAACCAATCTTCCCATACGTGCCATTGAACCTCAAGTGCCTTCTGGTGACTAACTACGTAGATCCAGTGTTGCTGACACCTCCGTTTGTTCGGTAGCATACTTACCGTCACCTTGGCTGTGTTAGACGCCCACTTTGCCAGTTTAAGTCCACCCAAGAGCAGCAGTCCACGTAGCTCAGATGCTACGCGTCTGGCGTCCTTGAATAAATACTCTAATACCTGGTAGTGGTCAACGCCAAAATTCTCGTCTACAATTTGGCTGGCCAGTTTATTAATCGATGCCCATTATCGATTGCAGTTACCTTGGGCGTGTATGAAACGCAGAGGGGGAAAGAAGTGGCCTCGAAAGAATGGTTCATAACCGCACACGTGTCTGATGGGCCGGGTTATGACCAATCACCCAAACAAAAGAAGCTCACAGCCCACCAGCCTCTTTCGAGAACCTTTACCCGTTAAACCATTCCCTCCATGCCTAAGGACAAGACTATTAAACCTTCGCGTAATCGTAACAAAAATCCCAGTAGCTTTTTCTTTAGAACTGACCCTTGAAACAAGCCTCTATTCGAAGAAATGTCCTTGTGTTCGGCTGCGGAGTTGAACGCAACTCGCAACTTCCAAGTATTACTCAGGTTCAGCACCTGGTGGTGGGGTAAGTATCGCCGGCCAGGGGTCTTATCCCTGCTGGTGTCAAATTTCAGTATAAATTATTTAGTTACGGGTGGCCCAATGATCTTCAGGTATTTATGCACCAGTCCGGCGTCGCGAGAAAGTGCCTTACTTGGTAAATTCAGAAGCTTCCGAGCCATCCATCCGCTATCAGGAGGGCTCGTACTGTCAGGTTGCCACGGCAAGCCAATCTTATATCGACCATCCCTGAGCGTAACGGCGAACCCTACACTACGTGTAGCTCGTTCATCACCCTAAGAGTTGGCCACCCCACCAAATAATTCGGGGTTCATAAACTGTATTTCCAGCATACGTTGAACTGGTACTGTCGACTCAGTACACTATTAGCAGTAAATTTTAGTCTTGCTGTTTATTGACAGAAAAATGGGGCCTTTTTAAATCCAAGCTGAGAGGGTTTTCACAGAGCATGACTGACGACTGCTCATGCCGAGTGACCTAGCACCAAACGTAGGTTGGTTGGGCAATTTAAATCAAACGGACGATTCGGTTGGGGACATTGTCAACTGACATCAATTCGTGTCGGTGGCCAAAAGTTACAGGCCTTCAACCTCTCCCCTGGCGAGCCTTGGGCCATTAAACACGCCCTTGGTGATAGCCTGGATGATTCCAGGGAGCCCTCCAAATCGTTGCCCCAACATTTCGGTTACTTCAGCAAATCCTGCTTCACAGACAGTAATGCACAATATTCGATAGCCGTTCTAATTCAGAACTCATAATAATGGATCAGGTAGGACAATTTCTGTCCCTCGTCACTTAATCTGTTAGTCACATTACGCTCAAACTTTAACGAACAAGACACTCTTACTAGGGATTGTTTAATGTTTTCCCCCATGTAGCATTTAAAGTGATGACGCTTTTATTGACAGTTCAGAGAACTCCCTAGAACGTCAGTGTTACTTTCATTCACTTGCTAAAGACGACTCCGACGCGTTCAACATATCTTGGTTGTCAGTGTCCTATTCGGACTACGAGAACGTAGTCTCCACCCCTTTATCCATGTTGATACGGGGGACAGCATGAAAACAACATATCAGCGAGTCGATGCCGCACCATCCTGGGATGATTCCGCCCCCGCTGGATCTAGTCACTATTAGTGAGGGCAAACTAATGGACAGAATTATAATCATACTGCAACACTGAAGCAATGAGCATACATTACTGACTTCCGATCCCATTTATCACTGAGTACGCGGGCCAGCAATGGTTCACAGTTTGAAACTTCAACTAGACTGAATTGGGCGATCTGGGCAGCTACTTCACCCCCACTTCGTCGTAATCGTATTAGGGGCCGGTGTGAAGACTGGAGTCCACCCCTAAACGACAGTAAGTGTGCAAAAATGTCGCTTGGAGGAGACTCGGGGAATCTATTCGTGATACATAGTACACAAAGTGTAACAGATATCACGAAAGTTGACCTTAAAAAGGCCTAGGGATTTGGCTGTTGACCAGTTTATCCTTTGCTCATCACCACTAGGCGGCCACCGAAGAAGAGTTGGGACTCATTGGATGTTAAAAAGAGTCTATCCCCGCGTGGACAGGCATGCTTTTCAATCACTCTGCGGGGTTTATACAAGACCATTGCTTGAGTACGCAAATCAATTCGTGTACACCGGCTTGAAGAAGGACATAATCGCTATCATGTGTGTCCACCGGGTATCCACCAAAATGGTTACTGGCTTGCTGTCTGGTCTTGAAATTTTTCATCCATATCCGCTTGAATTTCAAAGACTTTGTAGTGACCAGCGGTCGTGTAGCTTCTCTAAAAACCCCAGCTGTAACCGTGTTTTCTTGCTTGTTGGTTATGTACGCAGGATTCTGTGTACGCCTGTTATGGGAGGCCAGACACGAACTCAATGCCACTTTCTTCAGTCGTGCAACTAATTACACACAGCAAGTGCTCGTCCTTTTGCCAACGATTCATCTACTATTTCAACCTTTACGATTGTTTAACCCAGACCTGTTCGACCGTTGTTTAACGTACTCGAAGTTTTCACGCACTTCTCACCTGGCGCGCTCTTGAGTGTCCTCGGGTGGGCGGCAGCCCATTTCGCGTTCCTTTTCTTTCCCCTCTTGGTTGCTGCCGTTAACATCAGGCTAGGCTAGAGCTTACTACTAATCATATTACCAAACATTGCTAGAAATATACGATCTGTTCCCAAACCCCTCTGGGTTCTCTAGTTCAATGTCTGCTGGGACTTTATTTCGGTTGCTCTTCAGGAAAGACGTTCCTAGTTGTTGGCGGACGATGGTCTAGCACAAACCACCTTGTCAACTACAACTTCGCGGCGACTTAATCCTTACGCACTTATCCCTCAGCACAAGACTCGTGCAGCAATTCTTTAATTCAGTAGTTGATAACAGTCGAAGGGTTCACGACAAGAAGCTCTATAAGCTTCGACCCCAGACCTTTCTTAGTCAGCAGTTCTTACAAGGTTTTCAACCACTGGAACGACCTTCCATTAGAGGTCGTCAGCTGTTCTTCTACGGACCGTTTCAAAGTGTAACTAGATTCTTATTTGATAATTTGTTGGATTAGTATCTTACTCTCTTTTGCAAGGTGGATAATTTACTCTGTTCTCGGTATTCCCTATAAACCCCTGAAGTGGTGTTCCACCTTGCTTTCCATGACCGTCTATTAGGTCAGCAGAAAATCGCTGACATCGAAACGGGCGAATTGACTAGATCGGGATGACTTGACCCTTCATCATCGAACTCGTGAAAAAATTGCCGAAATCGCTGCAGTGTTAGCCCTGACATGATTGCCAGGGTCATGCCTGATGGAAGTTATTTGGAACTACCGTAGGGAAAGTCAAATTATTTCGTCATTGTTTGATAAGTTTTGCTTAGGGAAACTGTAAAACGTTTTGTCAAGAAGATAGCAGACGGAAACGCGCATGTTTTGGTTCCCATATAAGATGTGAAATAGTTTTGCGGCGCCGCTGAATTTTACAATTCGCTGTTATATTCCTTCTGTATGTGGCGATTTTCTCACCGTAAAGAACGTTAACCTGACAAAGTGACGTTCTATATCATCAATAACCAATTAGTTCTTATTTGTACATCCACCTTTGCACCCCTCTGTGGTCGTTATAATTTTCCACTATCATTGTGCTTATCTTTACCTGATCATTTTGATGAATAGGCAACAAACATTTTGGATTAGAATTACGTAATTGGATTCTGCATTCACAAGTTCCATCGGCAACAAGGCCAATGTTCAAGAGATGTCTAGAGACTTAGGAAGCCGGTTGTTTGCGTATTTCAGCGACACTGCCCTTTGACGCCTGTTTACGCAAACATTCGTTCACTATGGAAACCAAGCACCTCCATGCCCCGCTTATGTAATTTTTCTTTCAGTTATTCAAACGATGCTAAAGAAAACGTGGTGGCGGCACCGATAGGTTGATCTCCTTTGATTGAAAGATCTGATAACTTGTGAGTTTGAACGATTAAATGGGGTTGGTCTGTGTTGAATATTTATTTATTTGGATTTCGCTGTTGCAGAGATGTTTGGTGCCCGATGTCACGCCTTCCAAAAGCAGCTTCATGTGGATTCTTTGTATACAACGACCTCCTGTTCGGATGGTGAACTTTGTTCACTGTAGATTGTAGAGCACAAATGCTCCGGTCTTGTTCCTCCGAAAAACAGTTATGAATAAAGAATCGCGCTTGCCAGCAGTGAATTGCGTCGAACGGGTATGAAGCTGCAAGAGTTTGTGGAACTTGACTAAACCAAAGATTTGTGCAACCCGGCTCCATGAAATCACCCCAACTCACAAGTTATCAGATCTTTCAATCAAAAGAGATCAAACTATCGTTGCCGCCACCACGTTTTCTTTAGCAACGTGTGAATAACGGAAAGAAAAATTACATAAGCAGGGCCTGGAAGTGTTTGGTTTTCATATTGAACGAAAGTTTGTGCATGCAGGCGCCAGAGGACAGTGTTGCTGAAATACACAGACAACCAGCTTCCTAAGTCGATAGACATCTCTTGAGCATTGGCCATGTCACCGATAGAGCTTGTGAATCCAGAACCCGGTTATGTGGTTCCAATAATGCCGAAGATGTTGCGATGAATTGACCCAGGCAAACTCTCTGCCTTTTTCCTGAAAGTGACCATTCTTTAGACTTGGTAAACTATCCTAAGCCGGTGAGTGACTATCAGTCGGCTTAATTTATTGCTACTAAAACCGTTTTAATTTTACTTAAGTTCGGTACTGACGAGTTAGAACGAACTGCCTTTATCTACCACTGTTGCTGTTTGAACTTTTCTGATGAAACACGTCAAGGTGACCTAGTTAATTTGAATTTCTAGAACGTCTACTTTCTGCTGCAGCCTGCACGTTGCTGCACGAGTAGCCGTCTTGAATTGCGAGACTGTTTGTGACTTCGGAAAAATTGCGTTCCTGAGTGGGCAAACACACCAAGACTGATATCTCGATTAGTTCCTCTGATTATTAATGAGGGACAAATTGGAAGTGACGGTCAGTAATCTCGGACGCGTTACGACTGTCAGCAGAAACGGTACAGTTGCTACCGGCTGAAGTGAGCCCTATGTTATAGTGTATTTGATCCATCTCCGAATACCTGATAATGTGACATCATGTCGTGTTTGTATTACGTTTTAATGCAGCCATCGACGGTATGAAGAGGACTTACATCAATTGCTTTCTGAAGTCACGTACGAAGCAAACTAGAGAAGCAACGTTACCATTCCAACGAGCACTTACTGAAATCTTCTCCAATACAGCTGAACTCAGTGCCCCATTAGGCAATGGGTTCACTTAGTAATCACCGTAGCGGTTGCGCAACATCAGAACATATGAAATGATACCTTATCATCCCTTAGATTCGTCGCCAAAATTAGCCTTTGGAGATAGTATACCATCTTCGGTGTACATGACGAGGTCACGTTAACTATTTCACTGGGATGAAGTCTGGCCTTACCAGATGGCCATTGTTCAGCGACCCCTCGGTGGCCTTCACAACTCATTAATCCATCAAACTTGGGAACACTCCTTGAGTGTGCTGGATTTACCACATTATCACCAGTGGATCACCCATATTTCCTCGTTGCCAACGGTTGCCTCCACTTTCCCTCAAAGACGCTGAGGCGAAAGTTGAGCATCCCTTGTTTTCAAACAGTTCGCGCGCCTCTGTACAGGGTTCGCAAGTAACCGGCGGGTTGAAACGTCTGTATGTTGCATACCGCACCTTCAATAACACCACTTACTTTGATCCACATCTCACTCAGGCATTCGCGGCTAACCCATGGTATCGACAGAGAAAATTGACTCTTTTAGTATACACATGTAATTCCGGCCCATCACCAAATCCCTTGTTCTCGGATGACGTGGCAAAGATCGCAATCACTTCCTTTGTAATCAGTTAGTTCGCAGACTTGCCACTTGGCTTGCGACGATCTGAACACATTACAACAATTCACACTTCAGGCATTCAGTGGCCCTGATCATGTGTACTACTACATTGCTGACATCTTGGCGAGCGTCACATCTACAAACGTTATTTGGCTACCTTATCAGGTACTGCGAAAAAGTTCCACAGGTCTATTTTTCGGGTAAATCTTATAGGTTTCCTGGACATAAAATCGATCTTAGCTTCAAAATTTACATGGAGAGGTCATTGCCATCAAGCCTTCTTCACAGGCTTAATCTGCTAAAGACCTCCGAAGTTTCATGCGGGCCGTTATGCGTTACTCTCGTTCTGGTGTTTAGAACCGTCGAAACTGTTCGAGGGCCTGATGAAAGTCATTTTTGAACACGCCGTTCTATCATTGGAGCCTAACACTTCATTTTTTTCCAGAGCGGCCTTTTCTCAAGAGAAGTTGTCGTCTCCCTTGAAGGTTGGTATGCACTTAGAGCTTAGCTTGTACATAGACGGAGGTTTTTTTACAATGGAACGTGGACAGTGAGTTTCAACCTTTGTCTGTATATCCGGGAACTCTGGCCGGCTCAAACAACTTTCAATGCATTTAGTCGTGAGTCATTGGCCTTTTCCTTAACTCCTGAACACTTTCGGTATATCGTGGAGTGTGGCATCTTTGTCAATCCATTGTCCACCGGGCCTTCTCGTCTGCCATCAGCTCTTTTTTTGGGCGGTGCTCACCGAGAAGAAAAGGACAAGTGAAGTTATCTTCCAGTTCACCAGTGACATCCATCTCAACGACGGCTTAGGCCACTTCGCCGCAGATGCCCCGTTAGGCACGGATATTAACCAAATCTTTGCGAGTATAATCGACTCAGTCATTCTCACGAGCCATCACGGCGATAGTTCACAGTTCAGTCGAAGTTCCAGACAATCCCACTCTAAAACTGTTCAATTTATCTTCACTCCAGCAAGACTGTTCAGTTGACTGAGCCGTTCGTTCCACATACAAACCGGTTCAGAGACTTCAGCCACCTCCATTATAAATCACACTCCCACATATACGCCACATGGAAGCTCTTAACGGAAAGTTATGTTCGACCTCGCGTTTGTAGAAATATTTTCGGCCGATATAAGCAACGTTCGGCATGACAACTTTACAAAATTCGTGATGTTTGATTCGAACGCCTATTTTTCAGATCCTACCTCTCATTTTGATGCATGTACACAACGTGCCTATGCGGTCAAAATTGTTAGATAGCAGGCAGGTTATGCAACTCTCTACTACTACTTCACGGTTTGCTTCCGTATTACTTACCGTTTCCGCATTATACACCTTAGAGGCATATTAGGGTGCCTATTACTCTTTTCCTACCTCACTGCACACCGTTTTCGTGCCCGTCGTGCTCTCTGCGTCTGTAGGCTATGTGTCAACTGTCTGAATCAATGTGCCACTTCTTCCTCGCTCGCCTTGAGTTTCCCTTCTATGTGGTTGTCGTTGCAACCTAGCAGCATTGTCTTCTGTTTCAACGTAATGGAGTTGCCCGATACTTTGGAAATTCTCGGTCATCAAAAACGAATCATTTTTGGACCTACATTAAATATGTTGTTTTAGAATCGGTTGCAAGCAACTGCTGTGAGTTGTTGTGTATAGATTGGTAGTACCGTTTATCCAGCCTCGTCTCCACCTCAGACCTAGCGTTCTACGTAATGCGTCATGGAATTGTACTGGATTTACTGTACTTCAATTGGGTTCTGTCAAGCCCATGGCACCACAATTTTTACGCGCTAGCAATGTGGTGCCTTGGGAGGTGTTAAAATTGCGCTGCTGATAGACAAACCAAGAAGGAAATGCAGACATGTGCCATTCACTTCGATAATCAACCGGAGCAGGGAGCCTGCAATCGAGTTTATTTGGCAGCAGTTTATTTGCTGTCGCTCAGAGGAATGGTTTATTTAAGTACAACTGGAGCATATTGCGATGGACTGTCAGGTGGGAAATGTGAGCATTCTAACTATCGGTGGAACACCTCAACACAAGGAGAAGGTGCGTTGAAAAACGATAGCGAGCGGGTGGATGACAGCGTGAGCGACCGGATGAGCCATCGCTCGATCGGATAAGACCAGCGGGCGAGACGTGGCAGCCAAAATAGGATGGATGACCAGATTGAAGGCGTGATTATTCCAACACTCGCAGGAATATCTCGACACGGCTGCGGAATAAGGTCAAAGCCCACAGTGGATGGACGGAGGACAGTGCGAGCGACCGGATAAGCCATTGCTCAACAACATCGGATCAACAGGCGAGGAATAACAGGCGAAAAAACCCCAAATAGAAAGTGCCAATCACACACTTAAACATGGTAGAAGTGCACACGACGTGTGAGCGGAAACCGGGGGTGTTGTGGATTGGAATCTGTGGTTCAAAATGGCAAGGGCATGTGGCATGGTAACTAGCGAGTGAGACAATAAGGATTGCGCTTTACTGGAGACCTTTTCGGTACGCTTATTTTTATCTAGACACCTTTTCTCCTGTTACTTTTTTTTTACCAATATACCATTTCTTTCTACCGCAACACTCGTTGTTTTACAATGACACTCCTTTTATCTTGACACGTTTTTTCATCCAGGCAGGGTCGCCAAAAAGTAACATGAAAGCCGGCTGTTTCTTCTTTGATTTTCCGTTACGCCTGTGGACCAACTTTAGAGCAACATGGAGGCACAGGGAGACAGCGCTCTTCCGAATCAGAGGTACAAACAACAGTCCTGTTAAAGGAAACGACAAGAAACAAGCATGATCCAAAGGCCCAGTAAGCCATGCTTACGGCTTCCACAAACGAAAACTTAAGCGGCGCCGACAACACAGCAGCACGCCCTGTCACACAATTCGCACTCGACCTGTGCCCGCTTGCTGGTTTCGACCACACGTTCCACAGCTCCGATCTTCGTTGAGCACTGTCCCAAGTGCTCCGAACTCTCTACAAGCCGGCTCGTGCTTGTAGTGCCAGGAAACATAGAGCGCCTCTGGGCCCTCCACTCACTTATTTGGAACTTCTCTTTCTCTACACATATTTTTGTCTTGAAGCATTTTTTCTTGATCCGTCCGCCAGAGCGAAATTTGGTATTTTCGTCGCTGTACCAGCTGCACAAATCGATCACTCACATTCCTGTTAAATGCAACCTCGTTATCGAGCAGTAAAAACGGCAGTGGTCCGAAGACTGAACCTTGTGGTACTTCCCCAGTGATCAGGTGTATACTGCTGCTGTCCCATTGAACCACGACACTGAACGCCTGGTAGAGAGGTGGTTTGTAACCAGGCTAACAGTCAGCCTGGGGTACACAGGCCTCCACGTTGCTCAACACGGTGTCGTGATCTAATGGGTTGAACGCTGTTAGAGAATCCGGATACGCCATATCAATACCGCCGCCAGATTCAATTGGTTCGGTGCAGGAGTAAATGACCATCAAAAATTGTATGTGCGGGGAGGTTCATGTTAATGATTGATGGGCAACAAGTGAGATTCGGTGAACTCTCCACTCTGGCCCCATGCAGATCATCAGGCTGAGTAAAATTAACTTTAAACAACCCGCTGTTTGTCTCCGCAGATCACACAAGGGTCCCTGAACTGAGTACACCTAGTTTAGATTGATATGCCTCAGATCCCGTGCGCAGGCTACTTTCCTGATCGGACTCGCTCTTTCTAACAAATTATCTCACAAACATCACAGTCACTTCTGATAGCTGCATTGCAGCATTTGAGCAGCTGTGTGGAACGTAGTCCAGTTTCTTCGGTAGATTAGTAATGGAACATATTCTAAGCCCTCTGTTTGACAAACTTAAACTTAGGAGTTTCACCTCATAGCCAATATCTGATCTCCCTTGACCGAGAACTGCAAATTTACACGTGTTCTCCGGTGGCTCACTGAACAATAATATTGAAGATTGTTCACCGATACCGGTGAGTCCGTCATATATTTTGCCCTAAGTAACATCCTTCTTCCAGCCGGTATGTTTGCGAAGAGAAACGCGTGTTTGATCGTAAGTGCATTTTTCAGCCAATTAGCGCGTCTTACAGGCTCGAACAACACCGTGGCGTGATGATTCAATCTCAGTGGTTGGCTGTGACCTACTGTTCAACTCCACCGATCACCTTGAGAGTATAAGATCTAACTGGCTTCAGCACAGTGAAGGTCCGAATGTGTCCCTATAGACATAGGCATAAGATTGGCTAGCTCTGGAAAGTCTCCAGCGTGCATTCACGGAAGCTCTAATGGGTTATCCGTCTTCTCTGAACTACAGAAAACGCTGCCAGACGCTTGAACTAGATTCTCTCTGGCTACTGCGTTTCAAGCTGAACCTTGCACTAATGTATAACCTAGTTTATGGCAATGAATTTACTGTCAAACTTGCGATTCACCTTCAGTGAACCTATACCACATTATGCAACGCCATACACACTTCGTACTGATCAAAGCTATCAACTTCGTCATTTGAGAAATTCCTCAATTTCAAAACTTGTTATTTCTCCAGCAAGATAGACCTTGTACACAGCTCTGTCCAAAAATTGCAGCTGCATAACAAAACTATAGCAAACATATGGTAACATCCTAAACATCCCCGTTAGTAGTAACCAAACCATCCTGACACACTCTTACTCCATACTTAATGATTACCAGTGGTATATACTTATCGACTACTATGTAATAGCTGTGCATGGCAAAACTGTTTGTAAACAGTATATATAAATTAGCCTGTTTGCCTCATAAGATTACATATAAATGTTTGCCTCTTTCCATCCTAACAGACCACCTGATAATCTTAAGGTGTTGCTAAACGTCTTTTCCATTCTACATAACGGCCGTACATACTAAAACGATATCGGAATTCGCCTGTAGTCATATACTAGGAAAATCTGTGAATCGATCCCTTATCGCGTTATACGATAAAACTTGTTTATTAGAGATATATATTTAACTAACTAACACAAAATTATGACTTCTATATAAAAGATTTGGTCAGAAAATGTCAGATTCCATTATTCGTCATACTTCACATGACCATTTTACGTTCTCCTGTTTATCACGTTATTCTGCTTTCCATTCTTGATTCAACGATCAATTCTAACGCGAGACAACATTCCATAACGTCTGGAAAATCGAAACCCCGTTCTGGTTGGACAATTCGCGAGGTCCGGGAAATTCCGTCGATTTTGAGGAAATAACCGAGTCCAGACCAGAAGATCGTCCATTTCTCCGGAAAAATTGGGACCCTCCTATCTTCCTTCATCATCACAAAAGTTTCTACACATTTTTCCGGAACCGTCTACGTCAAATGATGGCGAAATTCTTCAACTGTTCATTTTCTCCATCCTCAGAAATATTTTTTCTGGCATGACCTTGAACATAACGCCAACGTTAACCTTGTGAAGCAAAAATTGATGTAACTACTCAGCATTTTTTATCAAACATCGAAAATTTTGAGAACTATCGTTTTGGAGGCAAGTGGGCCAAATGATTCTTTATGAACCAGAAGTTTCTTGTATTATTATGTCCGTTTTGTGAACTTATTCCCATTATTGGTGTATTGTACAACTAACAATTATGCGTAGGTTATGGGTTTCATGTTAAAATGTGTGTACTGATCACGCTCATCTGAGCGTGTTTTCTCACAGGTGCGTTGAGAAATATACCATTATTATTATTATTATTAAAATACAACAACAGGGACAAGGAGTTCACTATGACAGCTCTTACTTCCCGTAAACTGCAGCGTTCAAATTTGTCCTTAGTGAAATATACCCGCATTTGGAACAAACTCTCATATGCAATTAGGGCCAGTAAGAACATGCATCAATCCAGACGGAACTTAGAAACTTTCCTGACATTAAGGAACGTCATGTCTATTTTCAAACTCTGCCTGTCTGAAGACGATATATCTGAAAGCGGACCTAACAACATCTAAACATCTGATTTAATCTACAAACATCTGAGAGGAAACCTATGTCACATGATGCAACGCGACACACACTTCGAACTGATCAGAGCTATCAACTTCACCACTCGAGGTATTTATCAATTTAGAGGCTTATTATTTCTTCGGCGGGACAGATCTTTACATAGTTCTGCCCAAAACCCACAACTGATCCACAAAACCATAGCCAACACATGATAACATTATGCACACCCCCGTTAGTAGTAACAAATCCCTCCTTGTACACTCGTATCCCAGTTGTGTATAGTTTTCTACTACTTTACGATAGTTTTGCACGTTAAAACTGGTTGAAATACATATATATATAACTTAGCTTGTTCGCCTCAAATGATTACGTGCAAATATGTTCCTCCTCCTATCCTAACAGACCACCTGACAATCTTCCCGTGTTGACAAACATCTTTTCCATTTTATATAACGACCGTATACAATAAATCGACATCGGAATTCGGCTGGAGTCATATACTAGGAAAAGCTGTGAATCGACCTTTTTCGCTTTGTACAATAACAGTTGTTTGTTGAAGACATTTTATTAACTAACACAAAACTATAAATTTTATGCGAAAGGTTTGGTCAGAAAATATAAGATTCCATCATTCGTCCTACTTCACGTGATCATTTTGCGTTCTCCTGTTTATCACGTAATTTTGCATTCCACTCTTGAATCCGCGATAAGATCTAACGGGAGACAACATTCCATGCCGTACGGACAATCAAAATCCGGCACTGGTTGGACAATTCGCGAGGTCTGTGAAATTCCGTCGATTATGAGGAAATAACTGAGTCCAGTACAGAATATCGTCCATTTCTCCGGAAACATTGGGGCCCTCTAACCTTCATGATCTCAAAAGTTTCTGCATATTTTTCCTGAACCGTTTACATCAACTGATGGCGAAATTCTTCGACTGTGCACTTTCTCCATCCTGAAAAATCTTTTTTCTGACATGACGTTGAACATAAGACCAACTTTAACCTTGTGAAGCGAAAATTGTTGCAAATACTCAGTATTTTTTAACGAACACTTAAAATTTTGAGAACCCCCGTTTTAGAAGTAAGTGAGTTTCCCCATAAACTACAATTTTCCTGCATTATTATGTCCGTTTTGTTAGTATATTACCGTAATTGGTGTATTGTACAATTCACAATTATGTGTACGGTATGTGTATCACGTTAAAATGTGTATGGTGATCACGTTTGCCTGAGTGTGTTTCTCACAGATGCGTTGAGAAATACACCATTATTATTAGTGTTATTATTATTATAGCATGGGATAGTCTGGTAGCTTCAGAAACATAGCTGCCAGTCACCGCATCAAGTTGGAACTAAATTTTGGAAAGGTATATATCCCCCTATTGAGAGTACTTGGGAAGCACGTTGTTCCAATTAGCTTCAGATCTGAAAGACGTTGTTCGTCGATCCGAGGCGTGGCATTCAGAGAGAAGAGCTGACACCGATTACACACGTTGCGTTACTGTCGTTTCCCTGAGCACGCCAAATGGCATCTGGTAGATCTACAGGAGTGTATCCATCATTGTAGTAGTGGAATGAATCAGCAGATCAATCCCCGTTCCAAAATCCCTATCCTTTTCTCAAAGATGACGAAGGCTTCTCGGCAATTGTGGAAAAGTTAGGCGACTTCAACAAGTAATACAGGGGTTCAAGGTTGCAGACCCAAGTCACCTCTTTCCGGTTACCTTATCTGTTACAGTACCCGGTAAGCATTCGCTGACCTGGAAGACAGTAATTGAAAATAAGGTGTTGCACAAGCCTCAGGGAACTGAGCGAGTATCCAGAACACGGTGCAATCAAGAGTTTAACAAGGTTTTTATTAAATGTGAAACGATCCCCAGACGTGCCATTAACGACCTTTGAAGGCAGATATCTCCAGTGGTTGATAGCCTAATAAGGAAAGGATCACAGTCTGAAGTAGGTTCAAAGAGAAAGCGTATGAGGTTTGTTGTTATGACCCCTGTGGCTTCTGTCAGCCTGAAAAATCCCACGATAAAGAAAAGAAGTATAAAAATCAGACCACCAAGAAAACGTCGAAGTTCAATGGGTTACAAAACGAAAATTTCCAGTCGTGACTCATGAATCAAATCGCACTAACCAGTGATCAACTTGGTAGCCGCAAGCTGAACACGTTCAGCAACGACTATGTTCTATTTCAAGCCGGCGACCAAAAATTGAATGGCGTACTACGCCGGCGGACCCACATAAAGTCCGTGAAGTGTCTGAAATGCTTCCCCTTTAAGGTGGTGAAGGGTCCGTTTTGTCACCCCTAATTTAAGAGAACCATTTTCAATTACCACCTCGTGTCGTTATACGAAACCTAAGGTGGACAACATCCGGATTTTGGGCCTTTCTCCAGATCAGCGCTGCGTGTAATCGACAGAACGTAAATATCTCTGTAATCCGTCAGTTAAAAAATTTTCTTTTCCCACCAATGTTGTAATTTTGTGGAATTTTGCGGTTTATTAATTTCTAGAATTCTGTAGCTACGGCATCAGTTTGTTTTAATCCTCCAAAGAAGTAAGCAAAGAATGTGCGGTAGTTTAATGGCGTGGGGATTGATGAAAAAGATTACCAAAAGTTTCATACCATGTCATTTCGGAAAATTGTTGGTGGAATATAATGGAAAAACATAATTTCCAGGTCGGTGACGTTGTTCTTGTTGTATCCGATGGACTGACTAGAGACCAGTG